>KZ651061.1:1047182-1060700 GCA_001010745.2 Gerris buenoi
CGTAATCTGCTATTCAGCAGCTTTCATTTGATACCCCACTCGAAAATTAAAAAAAATCTAAATTTTTGAGTTCACAACATTTTTTTGAATTGCGCATGCGCATATTGAATACTTAACTTTTACGTATTTAAGTTTTTAGTTACCATGGCATGTTTTACGTCAATTTAAAGGACATGAAGTGTAGAAAAAGAATATGCAACTTTTACACTTAATACTTAAACTTAATCGTACAGAAACCGGCGATTATCGCCTCACGTACTTACGTGAAGCGCGCCTTACTTGTTTGGTTTGTACCTATATGTAAATACACTAAAATTATAATACAATTAAAAAAATCGCTCAGTTTTAATTCTATCAAAACTTTGCGGATTGCCAATGTCACATGTCACAGACACTGGTTACGTTATGGTAATAATATAGCCTTATACTTATTTTGACTAGTATGATTTGCATATGAAGGCGAACCCACGGAATGTTAACGGTTTGTAATGGACTGGCAACATCATGACAAAAAAATATTCTTTACATGTATTAGTTAAAGCAAATTTGAGATGATGTTGACGATCCTTTTCAATAATTTTAGCTGGTTATCATCGAAGAACTAATAAATGCCAAACATTAAAGTAGTTCCAAGCAGTAAGTCGTTATAAACGAATGCCTATGTAATTAAGATATACAACTAATATTAGATTAGTATTGATTACCGTACGTATAGTAGGGAGTAAGTCGACTGACCCAAGATCTGTTGAGAAACTGAACTCATGCTGATGGGAAAGATGCATCGTTTCAGCATACTGGTTTCCAGCACTAAGACATCCCGCTGAACCGAAACACAATGAACAACTGACAAATACCACCACTCCTAGTATAATAAGTATGAATATTATCCACATTCACTTTTATAATAATTAATTCTGACTTAAATATAGTATGTTGTTTGTGAATTCAATATTGATTTGGCTTTGTTTTATTAAATATTTTTTACTTTGTTAGCTTGACTATTATATATTTTTGTATACTGTTCTCTAAAAATTAAACGAAATATTTTTATTGTTTGGTATATATTATATTTTCTAGACTTAAAAATACCCGTAATTAAAGTAACAGAATCTTATTTATTTAAAATTTAAAGTTTATTCAATTTTTGAGTAAGCTAGGCTATGACGGTAATTTATATATCCTGGTTGCAGTGAAACGAAATGACGTAATAGAATAAATATCTGCCAACCGATGTGTGTTTTCCTACAGAAAACTGAAACTCTAAATGTATCAATGTAATATTCAACTGGTGATCATATAATATGGTACTGAAACATTACCTCACATTGCCTAAGCAAAAGAGATTAGATAAACAGTATGAGAGAAAACAATAGCACGCAAGATCATGGAGCTGTGTATGAAAACAGAATAAGGAGTATTGTTCCAGAGACTTTATCTCAACTCTTACATTCACACTTTCTTATCACATTTTTTTTACTCGTCTCACCTACACTGAGGATGGCACTAGTAATCATCTTGTCAGATTAATCTCAACTCTAACACTCACATTTTCTTTTTCACATTTCTACTCGTCTCACCTACACTGAGGATGGCACTAGTAATCATCTTGTCAGATTAATCTCAACTCTAACACTCACATTTTCTTTTTCACATTTCTACTCGTCTCACCTACGCTGGGGATGGCCACTAGTAATCATCTTGTCAGATCAATCTCAACTCTAACACTCAGATTTTCTTTTTCACATTTCTACTCGTCTCACCTACGCTGGGGATGGCCACTAGTAATCATCTTGTCAGATTAATCTCAACTCTAACACTCACATTTTCTTTTTCACATTTCTACTCGTCTCACCTACGCTGGGGATGGCCACTAGTAATCATCTTGTCAGATCAATCTCAACTCTAACACTCAGATTTTCTTTTTCACATTTCTACTCGTCTCACCTACGCTGGGGATGGCCACTAGTAATCATCTTGTCAGATTAATCTCAACTCTAACACTCAGATTTTCTTTTTCACATTTCTACTCGTCTCACCTACGCTGGGGATGGCCACTAGTAATCATCTTGTCAGATCAATCTCAACTCTAGCACCCACATTTTCTTTTTCACATTTCTACTCGTCTCACCTACACTGGGGATGGCCACTAGTAATCATCTTGTCAGATCAATCTTATCTCTTACACTCACATTTTCTTTTTCACATTTGTACTCGTCTCACCTCCACCAAGGATGACCCCTAATCTTGTCAGATTAATCTTAACTCATGATTTGTAAGGAGCATGTGTTTGATTTTATCGTTTATAACTAACATTTTTTACAATATGTAACAATGAAACCTATAATAAATATAACTTAATATGTAATATTATTAAATTTTGTTTCTTGTGTCTAACAAAAGTGTTTTTCTGTTACTGAATGAATAGTAGATAATTTTTGATTCTCGAAATAAAAATATAATATATTACTTAACAAAAATTACTTATTTCAAACTTTGTTTAATCACCGATATTTCACTGATTATCACTAAAATAGTTGTTTTACGTTAAAAAGTTAATTAGGTGAATTTAAGAACGAGTAGATAAAGGATGCGATGAGCTCGGTATCGACGGAAACACTGGTCTGGGATTTGTTTAGAAGAAATCTATCTAACTAGGGAAGCTCTACTTAAGAATCCGTTGTCTAGTTCTGTTTGCTCGTCTGCTAGCTTGGATTTCACGGCCTCGTTTTTCCCTAGTGAGTTTTTTTTTTTTTTATTTGTAAACAAATTCTTAACCCCACCTTAGTACGTAGAGCTAAAGGAAAAACAGACAAACAATTAACTACGTGAAATATCACTTGCAGCCACACATATTTGGGATGTACCATTTGGTTTTTATACACGTATGTGCAATCTATAAAGATATAATATAAGTAAAAACTCAACTACCACTGGCTTACTGCCTCATCATTATTGCTCTAGAAATACAATTATTAAATAATATTAGGTAAAATAAAATACTTTCCGTTAAATGCCATTTCATAGATTCCGCAAATGCCTAATCCATGTATCACTACATATCCAGATCTATTCGAGCTACCAACAATTTTGAATTTTTGCAGGTAATTTACCTTTACATAGTATAGGTCTATCATAAAATGTCCAGAGTACGACTATTTTCAAAATATTGTGACCATTAAGAATGACTGTGGATATCTCCACAGCTACTTGAGCTACAGTCTTAAAATTTTGCTGGATATTTGGTTTTATGGTGTTGTTTCCATAACTAAAATACATGTGCAGAGGAAAACAATTTAACTGAATTAGGGGTCCTGAAGATTTTCGATGGTTATTAAAAGAGACTAACTCAATAAATTTTCAAGATGTTAATTTTTTATTTACAAGAAGAATAGTGGAACTTTACAATACATACAAAGAAAAACCAAAATATTTATTATGACCAAAAATAACATCACTCAAATGACAACTCGAGTAAAATAAATGTCGCATGCATTTTTTCTCTAAATATTCTTTAGCAGAAACGGTTGAAATAAATAAAATCTTTAAAAAATTTACTGAGCCGTCTCTAATACCGACACTTTTTGTAGTTTTTTACTTTCTCATATTAAGAGGAAGTATTGTGATGACGCGAAAATTCTATTTTTAGGGTTTGATGGATTTACACGTTTTGAGATCCCAAAAAAGTGGTTTTTAAAAAATGTCTGTTGTCTGTGCAGACGCGTGGAGCCTATAAACTACTGGTTCGATTTTGACGAAAATTGGCATACATGTTCCGAAAAATCATAACCCGAGGCAATATCGAGAAATTAATTCCAGCTCCAAAATTTGGGGGCGCTACCCCAAAAAAACACAATAAAAACGTGAAAAAAACGGTTCCGACGATTTGGATGAAAAAATTCTAAAATTTAGACCACTTAAATACAAATCTAACGATATCAGCCTCTTTCCCGGGAAATATTTAGTTCATGAGAAAATAGCTTTTCGATTCCCTGCCAAGAAGAAGATAATTTTATGATACATTTTGATAAAATGTTCAATAATTATTAAATGTACTTACAAATACTAATAAATAGAAAACACAAGGCTAAGTAAATATGAACTTGTATTTGAGAAAGTTGTTTGAGAATTGTGTCTGAGTTGTCTCGGGCCGATTTGTTTACCCTGTAGAAGCGCTAAACACATGCGGATTATGGTATTTTTAACAACTTAGAACTAATATTTATTATTTTTTGCCCGACTTATATTCTTTAAATTAAATCCTTTTAACTTTAGTAACAGCTGTAGACTGCATAATTTATTAGTAAATAATTATAATTAAGTTTTGGCACTAACTCATATTGTTAAAATAAGAATATTGTTTTAAAAATGTAAGCTTCAATTCAAAAACTAAAGTAGAGCGAGTTCTAATTTTCCTTGTTTGAGTCACGAGATTTAAATGAAAACAACTATTTATAACAAAAGGAATTTACCTAGATAACTAACTGTAAACAAGAACTTACCTTCTACATGATTTGATTGTGCTAAAGAAAAGAGAATAAGACGCAACTTGTTAGATCGAAGGGGAAAATGAGAAAGAATTCGGTTGAGTATGTTTTGTTTTAAGTTTGTTATATGGTTGTAGTGTTGAGTTTCTTTAGTTTAGTGAGTGCTAAACAAGGTTTGATAAAAACCACACGTTGCCAGGCATATCTCTCTCCCAACTCAATTCACAAAGCAATATGGGCCACAAACATGGATTTCCTGTTCTCATTCTTAAACAATAACTCCCTCTAATTTATTCATCTTGCTTTTTCATTTAGTTTATCTTCGAGAATTACAGTATTTTTTCTGGTCTGACTAAATATACAATATGTCTATGCGCGTGGCACAGATGCACATGGAATGTAATAGCTATTTACGCAACTAGAGCAGTAAGGGCGTTATTACAGGCCGAGGGCGAAGTTAGAAAGCACGAGTGCGTTTAACGTCCGAGGCCTGTCATAGCGCTTACTGCTTGTGGTGAGTAAACTATTTTATCGCCCACCACATGTAAACTACCTACAAAAAAAACTATTTTGCCGTCATCTTCAAAAACAATAAATGCATATTAAGGTTAAATCATTACCAAAACAAACCGCAGTTATAAAAATATTGATTGTTTACAAATTAAACAGCTGACGCTGAGATCTACTAGCGCTTCCTGCAAGCCGCGGCCCGGCCAGGAAGCGGCCATTTCTCTAGCGGCCCTGTCATAATAAAGCATGCATTATTACCGGCCACAGGGCTGTAATATGGAACTTTAAAAAAGAAAGAAAAGAAAAAGAAAGAACGAAAAGAAAAGAAATAATAGAAAGAAAAAAGTATAGTACAACTAATGAAAATAAGATAAAAAAGATATCATTCAATATATAACTATAGTGGGGGGGAAAAAAACGATAAACCCGTTTGTTCTGCCCTTCATATAACTTTGGGAAAGAAAATTAAATAAGAAAATTTCATGTTATGTAATTCATTACTAAAACATTTATTATTTCCTCCAACATGTGAAAGAAACCCCTTAATTATTAAGTACTTGTAATATTATAAAATATTTATTTTAGGCTTTTAGTTTTCTTGAGTAAAGGTGTAAGAAAATAATGTGGCAACGTGAAATTGTAAGCATTTAAATAACACCTCCTCCTCGCCGCTTCCACCCAGCATTTTAATTCCATAGATTTTTAAAACTTACTTTTTTGTATTATATTTCTTATAAGAATGTAAATTACATATTAAGCCTAATTTAATAGGTTTTTTGAAGCTATATTGTTTTAACCAACTTTAATATAGTAAGCAAAAGAAAGTTACGTGGTTTTTAAGGAAAGTATTAAAACTAAATTTGAAAGATTATATTTATACACATAATATACCGGAATTTGTCAAAAGTTTATTATATATGCTTTTAGAATATTAAACGATAGTATTATTATTATTTAGGCGTAAAAGTAATTATTTAAAAGTTTAATGAGCTTATTGCCATGCAAAATTTTCATTACGAAGGGTAACGACTTATATTAATATTTGATCCTAAATGTTTGAGTATACATATAGAACACTAGAACTTGTGGTTTTGTGAACAGTAAACCTAACTTCCGGAAAAAAAAAAAAAAAAAAAAAAAAAAAAAAAAAAATCCATACTTTTTAAAAGATATCCATGCCAAATTAGAAGAAAAATCGAACAACGCGTTTGATCGTGACAGCCAAAAACTTTACAGAAGACAGACGATAGTCGAAATGCCAAAGGGTTGATTTAAAACAGGACCTCGCTTTGTTCGGTCAATAATTACATTAAAATGTGGACAAATGAATAATAAAACAACTTGGTTAATTTGTGATTTTTTAAAACATTTGTTGATAATTTATTTGACAAGCCATAATGATAGCACTAGGAGGCAGGAGAAACGCATCCAACGACTTTTAGAGGCGACAAAACTCAGTGACTAGAAGGCTTCGCAGCTTCTACGACAGATGGAGGCGCTGGCTGGTGCTAACCTCAACAAAATGGCTGCTAGAGCCGATATCATCCTCGAAGTCAACCCCACTTCACAGATAAATGGCACTACGCACACCATAGGGTAGCCGTATATCAGGCATCGTATATCGAAATGAGAGGTGAATAACTTGCGGGAAGAATTCGACTGGTTGCTTTCACAGAGGTGGCCTTCGTATGCAAACCTCCTCAATGATTTCACGGAGCTCACAAAGCCGCGGATGAGATAAAACGTAGTCACCAACGTGAAGCATTACATCGAGACGCATGGGCAATGGACCGCCGGTAACTTACCACGCCCGTCGTCTACCTCCGGATAAGTACATCGCAGCGAACGATTTAACCAAATGTGCAACGAGGGTACATGCCGTCCCTTTAACAGTCCTTGGGCCAGCCCACTCCATGTCATGTCAAGAAAGATGGTTCTCTGCGTCCTTAAGAAGACTTCAAACTGCTAAACACACGCACAGGTCCAGACAAGTACGGTCCAAACCTGCTGGCCTTCCCCAATCATCAGACTGTACACTAACTACTAACTATGCATTAACTATCTTTTCCACCAACTATACCACTGTACACCAACTATCTTTTCAACCCTGGACATCAATCGCGCTTATTGTCACATAACAGTCGCCGAAAAGAATATACCCAACAGACTGCTACTATTACGACATTTGAGTTATTCGAGTACGTTAAAATGACATTTGGGCTTCGTAATGCGAACGCTTATGGAACGCTTTATGGAACGGCCCTTCAGAAATCTCCCCTTTGTGCTCGTCTATCTCGATGACATCTTAAAAACATCGCCTGACGCAGGGACGTATGAACTTCATAACAGTGCTTCAAACGTTTTAAACAACAAAGGACTTACTCTGAATTTCCACAAATGTGGTCAATTTTCTCGGCTATCGAGTATCAATCGCCGATTTCAAGCCATTTTAAGCCTCATCTCACTGACCACAAGCCGCTTGCACACGATATGAAAAAGATATCCTCAACGGCCTGCCCCCGTCGCTCCAGACAGCTTAATTTCATTTCACAGTTCTCCGCCGACATTCAGAATAGAATTGGTGAAAGCAAATCGTTTGCTGACACACTCTCTCGCATCGAAGATAATTTGGCTCAAAAATTGGCACATGATGTCGTCTTATAACTTCATAAGTTTATAGAGGTACGATGTTTTGGGTCCACCCATCGTACCTCTATAAACTTATGAACTCATAAGACATCACCGTGTGCCAATTTTTGAGCCAAATTTGACACTTGCGGCTCCTGAAGCCTTAAAGTTAGCGATGAGTGTTAACCGTAGGGTGACATAATTATGAGCCGATTTGGTTCTCCTTTGAAATCTCATGGCACACAAATGTTAGATTTAAAAAGGAATTTGGATTGTCGGCCCACCTTACAAGAGGTCGATAATTATCTTAAGTTCAGAATATCTCCATTTATTGATTGTGATAAAACTGACTGAGGCTTAAATCACCTACTTTGTGAATCATTCTCTAAGCCCAAGTTAAATAGATTGCTTTTTTCAAAATTAATTATGAATAATAATTAATTTTTATTCCAGAACTTATAATCACATACTACGTTAGCTTAATTTATCATAGAGATGGTGTGATTGGAGAAATACGAGCTCCCTTAGGGCTATGCACCACTCTGTAGGGAATATTTATAGCTGAAAGAGGGGTTAGAATAGACTAGTGACAGAGAGAGAGAGATTTCCAATGCATTTATAATGGGAAAAGAGAAGCAAATGTTTTCCATATCTCACTCACGGAGTTGTGTTAGGATGCAAGATTAGCAGTACTGTAACCCATCCTACATACGATATCCAACCACCTACCAATAGTTTATACACCGGATACTTCATTCTCTCCATGTTACAACGGAAATGGAAATAACAAATACCAAGTATAGAGTGCAAAGCAAACTCAACAAAAACAACAGCTTCTCTTCTCACATTTAAACATTTAGCTTAAATGGCAAACACTAGGCTCTAGATGATTATAGTACTACCTCTCTAGTACTATAACCATAAACCTACTGATAAAATAGTACAGAGCTCTGAGAGCCAATGAATATTTTTTATTAAAATAATTGAAGAACCAATTTATTGATTCTTCTTTTATTTTACTTATTTAATTCGATTTTCCTATATCCATTGTACTATAGAGTTTAAATAATTGTTTCTGAATTATGTACTTTTATTTTTTTCTGACACAGCTGAGTGTGATGTGAGGGGATCTTTGTTTAGACTTCCATATTTCTAGTAAATCTTTGTTTAGTTCATATTCATTTAATATTTACCAACCTGGCTAGAGCAGCTCACATCCATTAGAAGTGAGCAGCTCAAGCTTTAGTGGCTGAAAGCTGCTTTGAAAATAATAAACTTCTTCCCCGTAAGTCCGCCTGGATATTGTTTGACCATCCAGTTTCCAGGGCCACTAGTTCCAGTTCTGAAAGTTACTGAGGGGAACAAAAGTAAAGAAATAAGGAAAACAATAAAAAACAAAAAGACAGTTACTGTTAACGAACGAATTGGTTCCACAAAGGTATTTAACTCCAAGCCTATCCTCATCGTAGACGAAGCGGAGCCGACAACTACACTTAGAGTGTGGGCCAGGAGAAGATATTTTATTAGGTAATTAAAACAAAATCGTTAATAATTTCATATTTTAGTTTATCAAATTTCAGTAACATAGAAATTAATTTTGACTTAAACAATTCCTTTGTGTAGAAATAATAGATTCAATGTTTTAAATAAAGATAATTCCAGAGGGTTTAACTATGGTTTGTATTCAAAGAGTGAGGGGAGTAAAGTGTGAGGGTTATCAGGTCGAGTTATTTCTCTTTTATTTAGATAAGAAATAAAACCCTTTCCTTTTGCTTTGCAGAGTCCCTAAAGAGAGTTCACTGTGGTCNCCATATTTCTAGTAAATCTTTGTTTAGTTCATATTCATTTAATATTTACCAACCTGGCTAGAGCAGCTCACATCCATTAGAAGTGAGCAGCTCAATAACACATATTAGAAGCGACTATGTGGAAGTGATACATCCACCCGGAATAATTATTTTCTTAATCTTAGTTAAAACCCTTCCCCGTATTAAAATATGAAGCGTTAGCGGAGGTCATCATTAAATATAGAATGAAAAAGTCACTCCACGTGAAATAAGTTTATTATTTTCAAAGCAGCTTTCAGCCACTATAGGGCCATCATCAGTGCCGCAAAAGCGGAGAAAATTAGATAACAAGATAAAACATGGGAGAACGGTGAGTCATGTCAAACCAGCAATTGGTACAAGACCCTGTTTTATCCCATGTTTTACCATGTTATCTAATTTTCTTCGCTTTTGCGGCACTGATGATGGCCCTATAGTGGCTGAAAACTGCTTTGAAAATAATAAACTTCTTCCCCGTAAGTCCGCCTGGATATTGTTTGACCATCCAGTTTCCAGGGCCACTAGTTCCAGTTCTGAAAGTTACTGAGGGGAACAAAAGTAAAGAAATAAGGAAAACAATAAAAAACAAAAAGACAGTTACTGNCTGCTTTGAAAATAATAAACTTCTTCCCCGTAAGTCCGCCTGGATATTGTTTGACCATCCAGTTTCCAGGGCCACTAGTTCCAGTTCTGAAAGTTACTGAGGGGAACAAAAGTAAAGAAATAAGGAAAACAATAAAAAACAAAAAGACAGTTACTGTTAACGAACGAATTGGTTCCACAAAGGTATTTAACTCCAAGCCTATCCTCATCGTAGACGAAGCGGAGCCGACAACTACACTTAGAGTGTGGGCCAGGAGAAGATATTTTATTAGGTAATTAAAACAAAATCGTTAATAATTTCATATTTTAGTTTATCAAATTTCAGTAACAAAGAAATTAATTTTGACTTAAACAATTCCTTTGTGTAGAAATAATAGATTCAATGTTTTAAATAAAGATAATTCCAGAGGGTTTAACTATGGTTTGTATTCAAAGAGTGAGGGGAGTAAAGTGTGAGGGTTATCAGGTCGAGTTATTTCTCTTTTATTTAGATAAGAAATAAAACCCTTTCCTTTTGCTTTGCAGAGTCCCAAGAGAGTTCACTGTGGTCAGAGCAAAATCCATAGCAACAATCCTAAAGCTTGTATAACAAACATATATGTATTATTACAATCATACAAATATGTGTTACATTTACTACCCATGTCTTAACTTTTTTAATTAGTTAGTTTATAATCAATATTCCACCAATTCTAATATCTGAGAGGGTTGCCAATTTAGGCCCAACTTAACTTTTAATAATTTAAGAGTTATATTAAAATTCAATTTTTAAGTTTTATGGTAGTACTCATACTACGGAACGTTAAATTGCGTCGGGATTCGAACCACGGACCTCCCGGAAAAAAATCTATTTTTCTCTGACTGTCTCCCTTTGTAAATAGTAATTATAATTTGATTTAAATTGGGAGTTATTAATTCAAATGGGACAAAAAGCAAAATCAAATTTATTAGAGAAAATACAATAATTTTAATTAAACATATCTGAATAGATTTTCATGAGGTATTATGTTTAAAAATTGAAAGATGAACGATAAAAATAAATAATTTTAACCCATATTGAAATATTTAAACGTTTTTTATTATCATAGTTCTTAATTTAGAATTGAATATAACCAAATTTGGATTTTAAAAATAAAATAGTCTGGAAATTAGGATACCACATCTTCCTCGCGTCCAACAAAGTACATTATTAATGATATGATATATACCCCTCATTAATTTATTTATTTTTACCCCCTTCTTTTTACAGGGAGCTATGTGATAGTCCTTATTATTATTACCCCTCATTAATTTATTAATTTTTACCCCCCTTTTTTTACAGGGAGCTATGTGATAGTCCTTATTATTATTACCCCTCATTAATTTATTAATTTTTACCCCCCTTTTTTTACAGGGAGCTATGTGATAGTCCTTATTATTATTACCCCTCATTAATTTATTAATTTTTACCCCCCTTTTTTTACAGGGAGCTATGTGATAGTCCTTATTATTATTACCCCTCATTAATTTATTAATTTTTACCCCCCTTTTTTTACAGGGAGCTATGTGATAGTCCTTATTATTATTACCCCTCATTAATTTATTAATTTTTACCCCCCTTTTTTTACAGGGAGCTATGTGATAGTCCTTATTATTATTACCCCTCATTAATTTATTAATTTTTACCCCCCTTTTTTTACAGGGAGCTATGTGATAGTCCTTATTATTATTACCCCTCATTAATTTATTAATTTTTACCCCCCTTTTTTTACAGGGAGCTATGTGATAGTCCTTATTATTATTACCCCTCATTAATTTATTAATTTTTACCCCCCTTTTTTTACAGGGAGCTATGTGATAGTCCTTATTATTATTACCCCTCATTAATTTATTAATTTTTACCCCCCTTTTTTTACAGGGAGCTATGTGATAGTCCTTATTATTATTACCCCTCATTAATTTATTAATTTTTACCCCCCTTTTTTTACAGGGAGCTATGTGATAGTCTTGAAAAACAAACACTTTTATGTCTCTAAATTCATTAATTTCAAGACAGAAATACGATTTAGGCAACTGGCAAAATGTTTGACCCCGTGTCTGTCTGTCGGTCGGTCGTTCAACATTTTTGTGTAACATATCACAGAGGAAATTTCAAGAGGTGAATCACAGTCAGCTACCTATAGACAGAATGAAACTAATAACCGTCAATTGGGTTTTAATTGAATCTCCTATTGAGTTCGAATCTACCAATACCTTGATTACCTTGATGCATCCAAACAATTGGAGCGGATATTTCCCGCTACAATCATTCTGATCAATTCGAAGTGACTAATTGCATTCGTGTGGTTTATTTGAATCGGTAAAAAGATAATTATATACTCGACTCAATATATCGCTTCTAAAATAATCTGATAAACATATCAGACCAACAACAACTTTTTTCGAAGAATCTTCAATATTAGTCTGTAAAGCGCATAGAATGTAAAAATTATCAAACATCTAAACATGAAATCGTTCAAAGTAAATAATTTTATATCTATAAAGCTTTGAAACATTTATTCAAAGTGCATACTTTTATGTATATCATTCAACCTTAGAAATATCTAATCAAAGTACATAATGTAATATCAATTAATTTTAGAATTATTTATAGGATTAAAATATGTAATTATAATAATTTGTCCTTTCTTCCGAAGGTGAAGAGTAATACAAGAAAATTTAAAAAATTGCATTAGGTACAGAATATAAAAAGGAATGAAATATCTTCTTTATACACACCTTCTACACATTTAGTATGGAAATAAATGTTAAACAGAGGTGATTGCGAAGGTTTAAAATGTGGTTTTGAATTAAAAGAGTAATGCCTGTGGGTTATCAGTACAAAGGTCGAGTTAGTTCTCATTTATTCAGACATGAAAGGAATCTCTAGCTTTTATATTTTCATTCTGCGGTCTGAAAAATCTTTCAACCAAAATACTTAATGGTTTTAAAGAAAAAAAAAGAACGAATCACTATGACTATCTTTAAAGAAGAGGGAAAAGTACATAGAAGTAAAATCCGCTACCGTGAACCTAACCACGAAATCCTAGTTTGTAAACCACATGTTCTGTCATGGGCCAATGATTTCACCTGTCCGAATAAATGTATAATCACTCATCAAAACATATTTGGGTCAATCCATACGAAGTGGTCCAAAAATAAAATAGTTGGTTGCTCGACCATTTTAGAAAAAATTTATATTTTCCCTGTTTTTTCCCTCATATTTAAGGTGTTCAAAACGATGCTTAAAAATTTTTTATCTTAAACCGTTTAGGTATGGCGGCCATTTTTGCTTTCCTTCGCACGCTAATTTGTGTGTTTGTGGGCATTTACGTCAACGCTCATATCTCCTAAACTATTTGTCCTAGAAGGCTGAAACAATAACCAAATTAAAGGTAATTGCCCAGTGTTTAAATTAGGTTATGTCCATATTTCACCTAGTAATTTTC
>KZ651061.1:1093240-1107388 GCA_001010745.2 Gerris buenoi
ATAACATAATATTATAATGCTAATACAATTATATCAGTAAAATTTAATTTAAATAAGACATTATTTATTTATGTGAATTAATTCTACCATAAGACCTAATGACATCCTTCTTCTTCTCATTCTTCGGTCTTATGATTGTAAAGATCTGGTTTTTAAAAATAGTTTGTCCTTGTTAACTTCAATAAAAGAAACTTAAATGCATTAATATTTAAGACCGGTTTCTTTACAAATATTATTTACTTTCTTCGTAACAATAAATAACGACAATACATTGATAACAATAAACTATTTTAAGAAGTTTCTTCGCTTCTTCATAAATAACACTTTTCGAAGTTAATGTGCCACACCCAAAACATAAAAATGTCAAAAAAAAACTCAAATACTATTATATTAGACCTAATTTCTATAGAGTTTATCTTTCACTTTCCTAGCTTCTTCACAAGAAACTCAAATGCGGTATTGTATGAGTATTAGACCTGATTTCTATTGAGAGTTTATCATTTACAATTCACATTCCTAGCTTCTTCAAAAGAAACTCAAATGCGGTATTGTACGAGTATTAGACCTGATTTCTATAGAGAGTTTATCATTTACAATTCACTTTTCTAGCTTCTTTAAAAGTAACTCAAATATGGTATTTTACGACTATTAGACTGATTTCTATAGAGAGTTTATCTTTCATTTTCTTCGATTCCATAATAGAAACTCAAACGCAATATTATTTAAGCCCTGGTTTCTTTTTATACGGCATTCACTATCTTCATAACAATAACTAAACTCTTTTAAGACGTCTAAGATCCAGTTTTACAGAACTCTCCACTTTTACAAAAGGAATATAAATGCAGTTTTGTTAAGGATCATGTTTCTTTATAAGGCTATATCGTTTTTTCCCAAACCTATATTAAACGTGAAAATCATTTCATAATCTTACTATAATAGTTTGCGATTATTCAGTATATTCAATTACATTATTATAATTTTAAAAATAGTATCGATTTTTATTGTTTACATTCCTTTTTTTATTGTTCTGTATGATTTTTTTTTTCTTTCTACTTTTTTTGTTCTAAATAAGTATATATTTTTTATAATACTACAACAGTAAGAATTGCTGGTTTTCAAACATCCCACTGGTTTGAAAATTATGAATTTCCCTGAATGGAATAGAGTAAAGAATAAGACGGCAGTGGTACAAGGTAGAAAAATGTGGTGCAGTGAACTAAGCAAGTATGGTAAGGTTTGGCTTCACAGAATTTTTCCAAGGTATCTTTTCCGGTCCATTGGAATGATACCCTTCCGAATTGAACCTACGGAATCTAATGTCAATGTGCCCAACCAGGAGAGGAAAGATAGGGGTGGGAGGCAGGAAATTTCTCTCAACCTTGAAAGGAAGAGGGGTTATCGAGCCTATTGAATTGTCTCCCCTTGTATTAGTTTTCTGGTTTATTAGATTTGACCTCTCCTTGTCAAGTCTGTTCTCCATGATTTTTATTATTTACTATAAAAAAAAGAAATTCATGTTTAATCTTGAATTTTTGAATTTTTTCAGTGTTTCTTTGTGAACACATCTAGTTTCACTTTTTTTGTTCATAACTTCAGATCAAAATTATAAAACAAATACGATTTTGTTCGAAAAAATAAAACAATATTCCTTCCTTAAAACAGACTACCAATTAGTGTGTTCTTATACTTAAATGATTTTATACTTTTACAATCTATTAGTGTCAAATTTATTTATTTGCCTTTGGTTTTTAAATCTGTCAATTTTTTTTTATTATATTCATGAATTAAAGTATCAATTTAGCAAAATTTAAAGGTGCAGACGGTTTAAATTAATCTTGGGCTTATCTGCTACTTTCGATAAATCATCCAAATTATATAAATGAAATGAGAACTTTTGAAGATATAGGTGTAAATAAAATTTATGTTTATGGACATGTGGTAGAAACATTATAGGGCGCAGAGGGTTGAACCTCATATGGGACCAACAATGGGCTAATTATGATCTACCAGTCAAATGTCAAAGGACGAGTAGTTTTTATGATATGTTGGTTCTCGCAAATATTGAGCGACAGGCAGACCGAAAAACAGACTGGCAAACCGTCAGACAGACACGGAACCAAAAATGTTCCCTGATGTCTGAAACGGATTTAGAATGGGTCAAAAAATGTATGCGCATATATATTCTATAATATAGCAAATTTAATTATAATATAATTTATAAAATATAGACCTTAGATCATGCCAATTTCCCATTTTTAATCCTTAAACGTTGAGCCCTTCAAAAGAAGGTGGGATTAAAGGAGTTTTTAATTAGAACCCGCTTTTGTTTCTAGACTGAAGGTATTGTTTAACAATATAATCCTTTATGGGTTTGTTCATATTTGGAAATCTACAGCCAACACTATAAGATCTTTGAATTAGTAAATCTATTTTTGAACTAACTAAAACTACGCTAAACAATTCTCTTGATCTCTACCCATTAATCAAGAAAACATCTTAAATGTTTTCTGGTAAAGAAATAGTTAATAACATACTAAGACTTATTTAGCCAAATATGTTAATTAAAGAAATGTATCTGTTTCCTGGTAGCAAAAAAAAAAAAGAAAAAAAAGAATTTACCTTTTTATACATCTGTGAGAATCGTAGATCTTTGTTTACTTTTTGGTATTGTAGAAGAGAAGCCTCTATATCTGTTTGTTTATACTCGGTGGCTTTATAGCTTGAAGATATATATGTCTAAACACCATATTAAATTGTTTCTCCTATCTATATATAAGAATATATGTATATATTTGAAGCTAAGAAGGTGGTGGTGGAACCAAACCACCTTTGTTTAAGAAGCAGAGGAGTTTCGTGTGGTTGTTCAATATTATAATTCTTTTTCAGTTTCAATCGCGAGCTGATACAGTGCTCTACGATTTTTCTCTATTCTTAAAAACTGTGTTATTTTTCATATAAACAAATTAAATAAGAAGGTATGTAAGCAAAACTATTTTGTTGTGAATAATAAATAGCTGTGCTTCACTACGGAGTGTATTAGTAGCAAGTGTTAGCAACGGGTGGTTAGAGAGAGCTAAACAAAAAAATAAATTTTATCAGCGTCAAATTTTAAACAATGGATGTTACTATATTATTAGGTAAATAATGTACACCATAATTATCTATACATGCAAATTTTAAACAAGGATATAATATTACTGTGATATTAGGGAAATGATACACATAACATCTATATGAAACAGTTGAAGTGCGAAGAAGTAAAGTACGCATTCAAAGGTACAAGCAAAGTTTTGGAACGAAGTTCCTTATGGCACGTTCTGGAACCCGGGAGTGAATCCGAAAAAAACGACCGCCACAAAATCACCGTCACAAAACCAAGCGTCATGAAATCTACCGATAACGATAACAAGTAAAAGATGACTGAGTTAGTTGAAATTTGGTACACATNATAAATATAAATAAATAAATATAAATATATAGATACATATAATACTAAATACTACGGGAATATGTATGTACTTTAAATAGAAATAGTTAGTTTAAGTTACATTAATACGAATGTAAACTTGAGTCATTACATAAGTATGAGTAACTACAAAAGGTAGCTAGTTAAAATGTCTTTAAATATGTGTTGGAATCATAATTATTATGGATGCCACCTGTTATTGAACCTATTACCCCTTGGACTGTTTTCCAAAATCGTAACCACTACTACTACCATGAAGATACAGAGAACATACCCATTTATCTAATCTGTAAATGTTACTAAACATACAAAGATAACGAGAACGCTACTAATGACACACACTATGATGTATTACTCCCTCATGTTGCCTCGTATCTATTCAAGTATCTAAGCTGGCTAAGCTCTCGTGTGCTAAGCTCCTGCACATGATTTATGATTTAACATCTCCCTTTTCAAACTGAAGTATAAAAAAAAAAACATTTTTCACACTAAATCTTTCTCTCGTGTTGTCGAATCCTAGACGAATTCTAAAAAAAAACTCAAGCACACAAAAACGGATTTTTTTTAAAAAAAAAGTTTTAGGTATCATACAACATAAATAATTGAGATTATATAATACATTATTATAATAAAATACTTTGTACATAACAAAGAAAAACCAAAAAGATATATTATTATAAGATTCATTTCAATGTATAAATTTGACATACAAATCTCCGATATTTGAGATTTAATTCTTTAAAAAAAATACAATTTATTCAAGTGATATTTGACCCTAGTTATTTTTTATCTACTCCTTTTATAAAATTGAAAAACAAGTTCTATGAATACATTTTGAAATATTGGGATAATTTTACAATAAATAAGACATATAATTAAATACCAATATGAAGTTTATGTGTCTTGACTTTATACATAGACCAACTATTTTATTAAAATTTCATTGAAATATAGGTCAAATGATTAGGGTCAAACTAAATACAAAAATAAATTACTACTCGACTTCGATATGCAATTGTTCTGCTTTTTCTTATTTAAATAAATACGTTTACCTATATAAATTAACAGATACAGAGATTAAAAAAAAAAAAAAAATTAAATAAGACGTTGAATGTTCAGTGACTTCATTTATCCAGCACAAATAAAAAATTACAGATAAAAAAAAAAAGAAAAAAAAGTTATATTAAAAACATGTTCAGATAAACAAGGAAGGAGTAAATACTAAGAACTACTGGTTTCTCCCAATATTCCAGGAAGAAAGGGCAAACAGAAGAATACACTGTTGTCACATCTACCTACAAACAATTATTATACAACTAGCTTAAACGTAAAAAAAACCTTCTCTAAATACCTCTTGTTTCTAACTAATTATCTTTACAACTACCTATATAATATTTGATTATATAATATGTTATAAGTGTAAAAATTTTATAAATTGTAATACATAATATGTTCCTTTTGTTTATAATTAAACAGAATTAAAGAAACAATATAGATTAATAAGTTATATCTTAATGTATTACCGATGCAAACTAACTTATATATTTTATCAAACAACTATTATAACATGTGGTTTTATGTCTCTCTTTAAACCAAAAATACGTAAGCATTTGTTTAAGAGTTTCAAAAAAAAAAAAAAATTGAAACATTGATTACAGAGAGAAAAGAAAACTTTTATCTTAGTAAATAATATCTTTTTTAGATTTTTTTCATACATACGGTATTTAAAATGAATTTACCCACTTCTAATATAAGTAAAAGATTAGAAACTACCTTTAATATAGGTAATAATACATAAGATCACTTTTGACACTAAAGAAAGAATTTGCAAATTTAATTTTGTTTTATTGTCGCTTGAAGTCGAGTAAACTGGTTTACTGATAAATAATTTTACGATTATTTCATTGGCGACGAGAATAGGATTAAGACACACATAATAGCAAACAACTAGAACAATATAAGACAAATTAGGAACAAGGATGTTCCATACCAATCAGTGGCGTAGCTAGGCCAGTGGGGGCCTGTCCGCAAGAACTTTTCGGAGCCCCCCCGCCAAAATAAAATTGACGAGCAAAAAAAAAGGCTCCTGGTTGGGTTTGACATATAATATTCTTCTATTACATATAAACATATAATAGAAGTATAATATTCCAAGTTCAAACCTAATAAGATTTCTAAAGGGGCCCCCTTCGACACTGGTTTGGGGGCCTCCGGCATTGGGGGCCCGTCCGCAATGCAGACCCGTGCGGGCCCATAGATACGCCACTGATACCAATCGTCAAATGGCCAAACTATGCTAGTTTTGAACATACCAACTAGGAATGAGAATAAAACTAGATAGAATTGTAGTGTTGGTATATGCATGAAAACGAATTGAGGGAGAATCTTATAACCGATGTTACAATAAGTATTAATACTTAATATGTTTTAATGGCCTATGGCCTTTCAGAACCAATGTGAAACACCATGGGGTAAATTCGGATTGTACGTGTCCCCATATTGAGGTTAGATGATAAAATCCCGTATATTAGGTTTGTTCCAACCGCACTTCAAACATGTTTGGAACTGTCGACGCATGCACATAAGGAACAGGACGTTCCAACGAAGCCCAAACTCAAACTCTGACTGTTAGTCGGCTGTTCCAACCACGCTCTGTTTGAATCACGGATTGGTTTGGTACCAGTCAGAGCAGTCAGCGATCGGAGGCAGGGACTAGTAGTTTGGGATTGAATTTCGGTGAACAGAAACGTAACCTTCCGCTTTATTGTTTTTGTTTTGATTTCGCTCGCCTATTATTTTCCTTTCTTGTGATTCAAATCTTATTTTTAAAATGATTTTGTACGAATGCGATGATTAATTTTTGTGCATATAATGACATTTTCTAGATATTTCTGAAAAAAATAAAAATTGGACCTATTTCCAAGATGTACTTTTGGTACTTATTCCATTTTCAAACAAATATCGAAAGAATCCGATTTATTTCAGAAATTTTTCTTTCTCTAACAGGACTAAGATTAATATTTGTTTTTTAAAACAAAAGAGCATTCAGGATTATATCAATAAAAATACGTGTGTGCCGTGAGTCTACTAAAACAAGTTTTTTTTTTAACAGTGCTAAAACCTACCACATCAAACAGTTTGGTTCGAGTTCAGGAGCGTTCCAACAAGACGGAATCACAAATCAATTTCCAACTGAGTAATTTTCGTGCATGCGCATTATGTCAATCACGGACTAATCCAAAACTGATTCGGAATTGGCGGTTGGAACAAAACTAATACATCATTAAAAACCTTAATTTTGTGTACCCTTGAATTTTCAAAAGTGAGCATCTATTTCCTGAAGAAAAAAACCCTCCTGTATGTAAACCAGGTAGAAATCCAACTAAAAGAAATTTCGAGGGCACGTACGTCATAAAATCCGAATTAGCCCACCATGGAAACGTGATTTAAAAAAGTTCTGAGTTTAGGGCGACCACCGCATTATTTTTTATTTTTTTTTTTTGGATTACAATTATTTTTAAAATAAAATTAAACAACTCAATGTTGTTCTCAAACAGTATTGAAACATGGGCAGTGAGTAAGTAAGTCCAGATGTGATAACCTTATCTTAATGTAACCCCAGTGTTGTGTTGATTGTTGTTTTGATTTTTTGGTGCATCCTTTGCGGCTTTATTTTTAAACCACAACCACACATCATATAACATGACTATGTGGTTGTGGTAGTGGTTTTCAATATCGATGTCTTCAAACCATCTCATAACTATCCGTTTAAATACCAAAATAGGTTTCAAAAAGGTTTTTGAAACGCCATGTAAACGTCGTAATGAAAACTAAATAAATATTCTTGAAAATAAACAAAGCATTCAATCTCACCTTCATATCATTCCTTGGTTTTCCATTCACATGTGAATATGAGCGTTAAAATCATAAAAATGTTCTTTATATAGACAAACATTTTTTATCGAACAAAACAAGTTGGTTCTATTAAATAAATAACATTTCAACATAATTTAATCAAAACTTCATTTAAAAAAACAAAATTATACAATTGCAAAAGTTTCATCTTAAAAAATATTATAATTTTACTTTAAAGTAAGACGTAAGGTTTTTAAAAAGCGAAAATAATAATTATTAAAACTAACACTAACTTGTACAATAACCCAAAAGTTTACAACTATATTATTTACTTTAATGTAAGTGAGTCTTAAATAATGAAACCGCGAATTAATAAAGTATGGTAAAACGGGAGAAAGATGGCGGCGACGCGTCACTTGTTTCTTACGTCCGAACTCGATCTCAACTAAAACTATAGCGGCCTACCCCTACTATGCTCGCCACTTCTAGGTAATACCAACATAACAACAACAAATACTCTACTAGCAATAGGATGTTTTTATTTTTTTATTATTATAATAATCTATCTTTATGTTGTACCTCCGGAACTACTGATCACATTCTGAAAATTATTTCACTGATATAAAGAGTCACACAACACAGACTATGTTTTATTTAATTAGTTTATTACAATCTACATTTGTATGATTGTACGAGTTAATACCTGGAACTACTAATCCGATTCTGAAAATTCTTTCACTGATAAAAAAAACACGATTCCCGGGTGAATGGGCTATGTTTTATTTTGCTTAATTTTCTTAAAAGAAAAAAAAGTAAAATTAAGTAAATTAATTTAGACATCTCTAAGGTTAGTTATTATACTATCTATGAAGACTAAAAAATAAAAAAAAATAAAACATTTATTTTTTTATTGGAATAAATGTGGTTGTCTTAGCTTAGCAATAACTAATCATTTTGAGGAAAGTCTTTTATTTAAAATTAATATTGTTATGTACTGCATTACACTGGTAGACAATTGTGGTAATGTAATTTCTTGGTTAATAAAAAAAAGTTCAATGTAAAAATCTGGAACATTTTGAAGAAAGATTGCTCAATTTTCTGTTTGTAGCAAGTAGCATACAGCGTTTTATTGCTAAAATGTGACACAATAATTTAGAACCAAGGCTAGAATCCAAGGGACAAAAAATGTTAAAACTTATATGGGAACAAAAATGGACCATTTATGACCTACCACGCAAATTCCATTAATATTGGACGAGTATTTTTAAATAGTATTTTTTATTTGGTCCAGAATTTATTACACCACTTTTTAACTCTTTTACCGAAGAAGAAAACTTTATTTCTATCTTAGTTAAGAAATTCCAAAAACCTTAATTTAAAATATCATAATAAATTTTTTTAAAAAACGATATTAAATAGCAACATATGTATTTCAGGGAAATCATAAGATTAAAAATGTCTCATATAATACATACGAGGTTGTAGAGGGAATGGTGGCGGGGGCAACATGCCCATCGGTGGAGGGGGTAGAGGAGTAGGAGGGGGTGGCTGCGGAGGAAGAGGTCCTCTCATGTCTGCCTGAGTAGTTGGTGGTAAAGCAGGTTGAGGCTGGGGTCCACTTGGTAGAGGAGGTAACTCCTCAACTTTAGGCATTTTTTCCTCTTCTTCTTTAATTTTCCTTTCTTCAGACTGCTTCTTCAGAGTACTATATGTTTCTGAAATACATAAAAAGCAAATTTATTATTTCATATTTTAGTGAAAAAGAGAAAAACTAGCTTTGTGTACTATTATGTAGTTAGAACAAACAGCAATTTCAATCAACTGACCATTGTATAAAACCCTCGAACGTGGTCCATAAAAGATAAGAACTAAAGAATATAAATACCTTTAAGCCAATCTGGGAATGTATCCTGGTCAAGCATTCCTCCTTCTTCTAGAAGTTCAAAGTTCGTCTTAGGATTTAATTTGTTCCAAGGGATAAAAGATGCACCATGTTCAACTTCCCAATAATCTTTCCATTCTTTCTCCTTCATTCCTTTTCCAGGAGCCCATGCAACCTGTAATTAAACAAAAGTTTAAAATAATAAGTACACAATACATACTATTAATATAATAGTATACAAATATTAATAGAATACAAATATTATAAAATGTGATAGCAAAGACAAATAATTTTTGAAATGTATAATTAAAAAAAGGCAAAACTCACAGTGATTGATTTACTCTGAATCTTGTAGTGCTTCAGTTCATGAAGAGCTTTCATTGCATCCTGACGGCGATTCATACAAACAAAAGCACAGCCTCTTGGAGGGATCAGGTTGATAGAAACTATGTCTCCATATTCACCAAAAATATTCGATAGTTGATCTTCATGAATTAGTTTAGATAAGTGACCAATCCAAAGAGTTGTACTGCAAACTAATAATACAAATTTATTAATTTTCCTTAGAATTATTATATTTTTTAAGTTATACATCACGATACCAAATAAAAAAAAAGAAGGTAAAAGAGATCTTGAATAGCCAGTTCCCATCTCCTTGTCACTAAAATCTTTAACAAATTTAAACAATTCANATTAGTTTTACAATTAGTATTGTTTTTTGACAGCGCGGGAAAATAGAGACGGAGCCAATGAGAGCGTTGGATTTTGAATTTTAGAAGGTCGGGCCAACTAGGCAAATAAAAATGTCTCTTGTGGAGGGGCGCCGACCTAAAGGGTAACCGTTCCAAGAGACTTTATAACCTTCACGTTCACGCCACCGCTTGAATTCACTTTTATATATTAAAATCACTTTTTATGTTATTTAAATATAATTCTAATGCACTAAATATTATACTGGTTTTTGAATTTTGTTTGCAACTACCCGTCATTTCAATTTGTTAAGTTATTCTGACTACCTAAGTAAGACTCAGACAGAAAATTAATAAACTCAATAACAGTAATCGATATCGTTTTCCATGTTATATAAAAATAATAAAGTTTATTGTTTATTTACCGAAAAATAATAACTACTTCTTTCATACTGTACTCAAATATTGATAGATAAAAATGTAAACTTCGTTCGACTGAATTAACAAAGGTTCTTAAACTTTCTTTCATTACAATTACATCTGTTATGTTAGGTAAATTAATTCTTCGTCTAAGTAGTTTTAAGCCTGCACTTTTCATAAAGTTTCATTACCGACATTAAATTTCTTGATTCTATAAAGTAAATTAACACTTGCATTAAATTTCAAAACATATTCGTAAATAAGAAGTGAAAATCTAAGTGAAAAAATCAGGTAAAAAGATCGCGATTTGTTGAAGTAGTAAAATAACCTTCTTTTGTTGACAAACAAATTATGCATTTCCCTCCCTCCTACAGGCCTGGTGGCCTGTGGGATTTTTTTCTTCCCTCACATAGGTTGGTCAATCTGAGTGTCAAAAAATAATACTAATTGTAAAACTAGTGTAAATATGTTTATCTACGATTGTTACGAAATATGAACATTACCCCTCTGTTTAGATGCGTAGAAAGTTATTCTTTACGTACTTGTATTCATTGCGCATGCTCATTTTATAATTCCTTTGTTCCGCCCTAGGGCAGTAAAAAAGAAGAATTCTTCACCTTAACGCATGATTAGGGAGTTTGTTTACATTTAAAAAAATAATTTGCTCTTTTTTTAGTTAAAGTAACTGTTTATATCGAGTTTTTTGTGAAAATCAATAAGTTATTTAAGTGAGTAGACGAATATGAGGAGAATAATACGTTTCCCAAAATAATTAATTCGGCACAAAATACAAATAATGAATTAAAGTCGTCTTTATCAAAAGAGAAACACGAACTTACAGACAGGATTTTTTNAATATACCGTCGCGTCGTTCCGTCGAAATCATGAGAACTGAGAACCGATGTATTCCAAATAACAAGAACAGTTTCATTATGTTCAGTTTTATATTTATGTATAACTAGTGGGAGTGTGATTTTTTTAATGTATTTTTTTTATTAAAATCTAACAATCGTAGATATAGTACGGTACGCAACTAGTGCGAAAACGGCATTTTGCATTGCTTTTGTGGTTTTACTACCCTCGGTTTCGCTCGGGTGCAAACTCCACACTCGCATGCAAAATGCTACTTTCCACACTAGACGCGTAATTTACTTAATAATAACTTCAATGTTTCTTGACTGATGTTTGTAAACCATAAACAACACACTCCTGTTATTAAAAATAATACAATCCTTAACTAAGTACGGGCATCCAGCTGTTGCATAATTTATTTAATTTTTGCTTCCAAGTTTACCGTAGGCACCGGAAGCATTGTGAAATTTTGTCTCCAAATTCAACAATCCTTTTGGACATCAAGGACCATTTTTGGTTCCCTATCTATCTAAGTCGACCTGTTCACAATTTTTTCAACATACAATATCTTATAAATTACTCGCCTAATTTTAACGAAATTAAAGTAATAGGTCTACTGTTTATCCCATATAATGTTCAAAACTTCTACATCCAATGTTTTTTTTCCACATGCTTACAAAGTTTTTTTATTATCAACTATATTTTTTAAAGTGCACATCTGATTATTAAAAAAAATTGAAAGGTTTGTCGGATATAGTAGGATCCAAAGAACGCTAATATCTGACTTTAATAAGGGATCAACATTAAGCCCAATTACAAGATACTACAATTACAAGATACTATAGGGGCTACAAGATAAATAAATTAGATAATAATANATTATTAAAAAAAATTGAAAGGTTTGTCGGATATAGTAGGATCCAAAGAACGCTAATATCTGACTTTAATAAGGGATCAACATTAAGCCCAATTAGTATGGTAGATAATTCTAGTCTATACCACTAAAAGTTTCATTAAAATCAGACGGGGATTTTTTAAAGATATGATGATTTACAAGATGTTAAAACACGGAGTGACAAGCAGACTGATATAAGACTAGAAATGATGTTGAACACACGGTCCGACGCGACAGACCAGAAATATTTCCTGACGTCTGAAACGTGGAATTTTTTAAATGGAGACAAAAAATATCTTGCACTTCAGGGGCTACAAGATAAATAAATTAGATAATAATAATAATAGGTCGCTAAAACATATAATGAATATTTTATTTTCCTCTCTCTGATTTTATTACTTTCTAGTATCAGTAGCAAGTAATTAAAATATAAAAAAGGACAGGAAAAAATGTTTAAAAAAAAAAAAAAAAAAAAAATAGTGATTTAAAAAAATGTTTTTGTTTTTTTGTTTTTTTTTAAAGTGATTTATAGCGTTATATCGAAATGAAATGTCTGTTTAATATATTTTATTTATTTATTTCAATATTGACCTTTAACCAGTATTTTCCCGTGTTAATATTATTTCAATTTGTAGCCTCTCCAATATCCTCTTAACCCCTGAACAAAAATATAAGTTTTTTTTTTGCTTCAATGGTTATGGGTAAAGGGGAAAAAAGGAAATGAAACGATATAAATTTCATGTCAACTGCAGTGGGTGGAGGACGGATATCACTACTGTATGGCAGTGTGAGACTGCGCTTAGAAAGGATTTTTCCATTGTATACGTGTAAAAGTATGAGTATGAAATGCACGCGTATGTATGTGGGGGAAAAATAGTATGAGTGAGATAGAGTGGTGAAAACACCGCTTCTAGTGGTAAAAAATTACCGCTGGACGGGTAAAATATTCAGGTCCATTTGGCAGCTCGGATGTTAGAGCTCACTCAACCCTTCTACTAGGCGTTAGAACGGCAACCCGTCCAACGGCTTTATTGCAGCTCATTTATCTCCTCGAGAGGGAGGCTCCGCGAGTATGTTATGGCTAAAATCGGTAGAGAGAAGAGAATATCAAACACAAGATAAGAGATAAAATCGGTAGAGAGTAGAGAATAGCACAAGAGAAAAATAAATTATATATCTTAGATACTTTTATTCACCATACTCGGTGGAATCTCTTCCTGGAAAACTGTAAACGGTTAGCGTCGATTCCTCCTTCTAAATCTTCCTTGTATATTTTAAAATGTGAATCAAGGTTTTCCAAAAATCGGTGTATTGGATTTTTCACACGCCCTGTTCAATTTCCTAAAGTAACAGAGTGAAGAGGAATCAAGTAAAGCCCACTCTTGAGATTAGATCTGGTTTGTACAAGATAAATCTGCATTCTATACTTCACAGGATCAATCAATGAATCTCTTAACTCCCATTTCCCTCCGAAAAAAAAAAAAAAAAAATGTAAACATCTCCTGGATGGATTATACATTAAACAGTATAAAAAATTTGCAACTAAAAATGGGTTTAAATCGTAGCTGATAAGTATAAACATACTAAGGTCTTTAAGGTCTTTAAGTGTAGAAAAATGACAAAGGTCATTAAGTGTAGAAAAATATATGCAACTATTACACTTAATATTTAAATTTAATCGTACAGAAACCGGCGATTATCGCCTCACGTACTTACGTGAAGCACGTCTTACTTGTTTATTAAATAATACTTAAAAAGAGCTCTCCTTGTGTAAATCGACAGCGTTGGTACTTGAAAATGGATTTTAGTAATTAAATATGCATTAAAGCATCTAAACAAACTATACTGTCCTGGTGAGTCAGCTTGAAATTATTGAAAAGTGAGATTAAAATGGCACAAAATTAAGCATTTAAATTCCTTATAGACTGAATTTTTGTTCATTTATAATAAATAAATTGGTAAGGCGTGAATTCTCACGTAAAAAGGGTTTCGTTGGTATTGTGAAACAAAATTAGTAAGGGTGAGGAGGGGGGGGGACGAAAAATTTCGATGTTTTTTAACAAAATGGCGCCGAAAATGAAACACTAAC
>KZ651061.1:1113256-1123560 GCA_001010745.2 Gerris buenoi
CTAGGTGTGTTAGTCGACAGCAAGCTTCGTTTCGATTCTCATGTCTCTAATGTTATTGCCAAAGCCAATCGTGCACTTGGTCTCATCTTATCTATCTCACGTGGTCTGTCTTTAGATTGTCTTCTGTGTCTGTACAAAGCTCTGGTTCGTCCTTGTTTAGAGTATGCTGTTCCTGTCTGGAATGTCTTGAATCTTGGAAGAGCAGCTGAAGTGGAACGCATTCAAAGAAGATTCATCAGAGCTGTGTACTGCAGATATCTGTATCGCAGATGTTTTTATAAGTATGAATCTCTGTGTAGCAGACTTGGTCTGGAGTCTCTTACGGAAAGACGTAATGCTTTCCAGGCTCTGTTTCTGGCAAAGACCCTCGCAGGTTCTTATAGATGCGAGGAGATAAGTCAAGTTATGGTTCTTCCTGCTGGCAGACGTGTTGGTCGTACTCTTTATATCCGTCATCTCACACCCTTAAATCCTCTTGTCCGCTGTGTCGCATCCCTTAATCCTCTCCTCCGTCACATTGACCTAGTCCATGATATTACTTCCCTTCGCTCCGTTTTCTCAATCAGTCAAAGTTAAATTTTAATGTTATCTCTGTTGTCTTTTATTATTATTAAAAATGTTATGCTTTAAAACTTTACCGTTATCGTTATCAGTATTTGTATAGCTTTTATTTTTCTACTTGTTATCACTTATTTATTTTAATCTAAATGTTTAATTTTTAAATTGTGTTCGTTTTGAATCAGATGTTTACTGAATCAGATGTGGTGAATTATGTTCTTTATACCTCAAATAGTGCCTCACTAGTGGCGGTTTGCCGTTGAGGACTCATAAAAAATTGTTTATAAATAAATAAATAAATAAATAAATTTTACCCGCCTAAAAACTAAAAACAACACAAAATTGAATATAACCAAAATTAATTTTCTATTCAAAAGCTTTTTAAAGATATACATCATATTATAAATGATTAACTTTGACATTTGTACCCTTGTACTTTGAGGTACCAAAATTATATTTTTAAAAAACAAGCTCTACAAAAGGGCATTAATTACTAAATAAATACTAACTAATAAATAAATGTAAATGAGAAACCAAATTACAAAAAAAAAAAAATTTAAACCCTTCAACCTACAACAAAATAATAAATAGGTACAAAAGTGCGTGTACATCATTTTTAAAAAATAAATAAATAAAATAGCTTTAATTTACATATCTTGGCCTTTAAAATTATATTACGGCACAATATTAAAAACGTCACGTGACACTGCAGACTCGAAAAAGTTTACTCTCATGTTCTCAGCAAATAGGATGAACTAATGAAATTAAATATAATCATTTTTAAAGAGCATGAGTCTGAGATTCAAGCGACTCAATCAGAAATAAAATTGGTCAACAATTATAGAAACTATGGCCATTCAAAACCAAAAATGGAAAAAAAATAAAACCAAAAAATACCAAAATTATCACTATCTGAGTTGCAACCGATGATGATATGATAAAAAGTCGTAGGAACAAAGCTGTAGATCTTTTAAAATCAGTTACCGCTGGTGCTAACCGTTTTCCAATGCGACTTACCATTTAGCGGCAATAAGCCCCTAAAACAGCTTGAAAATCAAGTCGACAATTTTTATATTTTTAAGGGGGGTTAGGAGGGGGAAAAAGTTAACTTTTTATAGTTATTTTGGTTCACAATGTGGACATTAAGCGTCGAATGGCGCAAACCGCAAGTCTCTAGCTCCTCTGGAAGTGGGTAAACATTAATGTCAGTCGTTGAGTCAGTCAGCCATGCCTTTATAGTTTATGGAAGTATTAATTTAGCACGATTTAAAGTGTGCAGACGGTTGAAACTATGCAGGTGCTATGTGCAGGCTACTTTCGACTAACCATCAAAATTTCATAAAAATCCGATCATTACTTTTAGAGATATAGCTGTAACTAATGTATGTTTGTGAGCATGTGGAAGATAAACAAGTAAGCGCAGAAGGTTGAATCTTATTTATGGGACCAACTATGAGCAATTTAGGACCTACCACCCAAACTTCATTAAAATTGGACGAGTAGTTTTTATGATATGTTGGTTCGAAAAAATTGAATGACAGACCGACCGACTGATAGACAGACCAACAGGCAGACCGACAGACAGATACGGAACCAAAAATGGATTTCTGTCTTGGAATTTTTTAAATCTGAGACCTAAAACCTATTCATTCTTCATAACGATCACATAGCTTCCGTTACCTTCGGTAAACTCGAAAGCAATAATTTAATCAGATTTTAGAGTATTTTACTAAACAAAATGTAAACACTTTTATCGGCAGACGGCTTTTAGCCAAGCAATATTAAGAATTCACTAAATAGTTTTATCACGTTAAAATTAAATGTTAGATAATAATTATTTGTGTTCCCAATACTAAAATCAGATAGGAGGTTTCAATGAATAGTATTGACAACTGATGTTTTACACTAGTAATTACTTGTAGATTAATAAACAGCTTGGTTTTCCGGTGAATCCGCGTCTCGAAGGGGGTGAAGTCCGACGTTTCGCTTCCACTACTGGAAGCATCTTCAGGGGTGTGGTGCATCGTGATGTTTACTTGAAGCAACAACAAGACATACTGAACTGACATACTGTTGTTGCTTCAAGTAAACATCACGATGCACCACACCCCTGAAGATGCTTCCAGTAGTGGAAGCGAAACGTCGGACTTCACCCTCTTCGAGGTGCGGATTCCACCGGAAAACCAAGCTGTTTATTACGAGTCTACCCGCGGAAGCCTACGCACCAACTTGTAGATTACTTTATCTACATTTAGAAATGATGATTTCCCTTTTTACTAGTTTGTTTGTTTTACTGATCAAATGGAATCATGAGATTTCATGATTCCCTTATTTTGCAACACTCCATGTTTAACCTGACAGGGTACAATGAGTAACTTTCCTCCCCGTAAACTAAGGAGAAAAGTTTTCTTTTTCTCCCTTCTAGAGATAATATCATTTTTCTGTTTTGATTCAATCAACACTGTAATTTAGATTCATGTTTACATAAATTCTTGCAAACTCAATCCACAGAGAGAGAAAGTGTTTTACACTGGTAATTGCTTTAGGTTTTACTTTTTTAAATCAACAGACTGCAATAACAGTGAATATACATTAAATTTGGAGTTTCCATGGGTTGAAACTAAAATCTGCTTCGATTGTTTTCTTTAAACAAAACGTTATGACAACATAGTTACTACTTAAAATACTTCATGTACGTATAGTTTTCAAGAAAATGTTTCTTTCTTATTATTATCATCTAATTCTTATATAGGGATGTCTTCATTTTTTATTTTTTTTAAAAATGTACAAGGTTTGGTGAAAAATACCTGTGTCGCTGCAATAACAGCGATTCGCGCTTAGTTTATATTTCCCTCTTGTTTTAGTATTTTATTTTTTTGCTTTTACGACCGACTTCGGTTACAGAGCTGTCGTTCTAGTTACCGTAGATGCATTAACATCTATCTAACATATGTTTTTAAGCATCAAAATATTATTTGAAGAAGTAAAACATTTTCGTAAGTTAAGTTAAAGGTACTGTTAGCTAAATTCAGTAAATAAAATCGTTATATACTTATCAGTTAACAAAGGGTTTTTCTTCTAGTTACACATCTGCCGGACTCAAAGTCTGATTCCGGCAGCGACAACCTAAATAAATTAAGATATGTCTGTCATATCTTCCCAAATTATGTCGACTATGAATAGAAATGTTTCTCTAAATTTTCTTCACCTTTTATTACATCACTTCAAAAACATATGTTCTTTAGTGCATCTTATCTCATTCGAATAATTTCAATTTAATTCTATTTATTTAAGTATAAAAAATCCGGAGGAGAATCTAACCTTTACCATTACTATATAGCTCCAATCTTGAGCGCAAAGACTTGCCATTATCCACACTATTACTATAATAAATGTAATTTTGATATTTACACTATTTTCTGCTGTCAAAAGGTTTTGCTGTTATAGCTCTAGGCGGGCAAATAAATTACAGGTAGGTCGGTCTACTTGGCAGGAATCTGCTCAAGGGTGGTTTGATATGGTTGATGGGAAAGCCAGGTTATAACCTCAAGCCCCCCTGCTTGCTTTAACATTATATATCGAGATAACCTTAACCAGGGAGGTCCCGAGAGAGATTTATAACCGTCAGGGGAAGGTTTCTAAGACATTAAACATAAAGCGCCTACCTCAGGCTCGCAGTTGCCACAAGTTAAAACCTCAAGACAACACCAGCTCCTTAGTAATTAATGATAACAGGAAAGCAGAGATAAACATTTATATAACTCCAGTCCTTTCCAATGTTTATTCTCAATACTACTTTTAATGTCTTTTAATGTCCGTTCCAAATAAACTGAAATTAGATGACCTATAAAACATTTGTAAATTAGTCTTCTAGACTGCCATCCAAGCGTCCTTGTGTACATTGTTCTCTCACCAAAGGCCCATAATACAAACAAGGGAAATTCATACGAGAGGAACAAAATACTAAATAGACAGCGCTATTTTAAATTAAGATATCTAGCCCTTCTAAACAAAGAACAAAAACAAGACATGACTCTTCGCTGAACGTGTCCATTGAATTATTACTTAAAACTAATTTTGTTTTCGCACCAAGAGACACGGGCTTATACCTACCTAGTGGGATATTTTATTTGCTGAATAGAAAATAGCGCATCATTCTCTGTTTTATTCCTCTTACGAATACAGTAGACGTTACTGTTAGACTGCATTAATTTCCTCGATAAGCAGTTTATTGTATGTCCCAAATCCCCTATTAAAATCATTTGGTGGAGGAAATAAACTTCCAACAGAAATGGATACAAAAAAAGGATTATGAGGATTAGTTAAAGCTAAGGTTTTAAAGGTTTATACGTTGTTACGCATTTATCTTTGTACAACCACATGTGGAAACTACTAATGTAGAGAAGTGGGTGTGAAAAGAGCAGTTATATCCGTAATTCCAAGGCCTGAGGGGTAATATTCCAAAGCGGTCCCATGAGAGAGAACTGTTTAATGGTTTGGACAGGGGTCAACCAAATATAAGGCTCCTTTTCAATGTTTTTATTCAAAGCAAAAACACCAGGCCCCAAAACTCTTAATATCTGTGTTTCAGAAGAATCCTGGTCCCTTGAATGACATTGTATTAGGATATATTATATTCCTACTATCATTATAAAAACTCAACTGCCTAGTAAAAAAAAACTAATATAATGTTGAAAAATAAAAACTTGATACAAAAGAGTCTTCAACAACTTTAACAAACTGTATTGGAACTTTTTAACCATCCTATTAAACACTAAATCAAAATCAGAGTGTTAGTTATATAAAGTAAAATTTAAAACTGATGATTCGAGCACATTTGAGCATACACATATTCATTAAAATATTAATTTGTTGACCACTACACTAAGAATTTTACGGTAAATAAATATTATAGTATTAAATACAGGGTGGGCCCAAAAATTGAACACTTATTCATCATTGGGTGGGTACTTTTTTGAACACTTATAGCTCAGCTTCTGTAATAGATAAAGATATGGGGTTTGATCTTCCATTTCAGGCAACATAGTAACACATCTTCAATGTTTGTTATAACACTGACCGACTCCTCCTACTTACTTACAAAGAACCCCCACTCCACCATATAGTTATTTATTTGATCAAAACTATTATACCAAATAACTATCACTACCCGGACAACGACTTCTTTTAAGACCCTAATTCTAACCGTTACTGCACCGCTTTCGATGTTACCGCTTCAAAGTTTTTTAAGTTATTCATATGAAATTTAAAAGTCAATTGGAAAATTAAAATAGATAAAATTAATCATGGAAATGGAAAATAATGAATTTCTATCTTTTCTGAATGAGCTAACGTAAATGACAGCCGAGCTCTAAGAACCCCCGTCTAGGAAGCCCACGTATACAGTATGCTGCTTCGGCGCAGCGTCATATCACCATCCGACACAGAGGAAAGCTTTCAGACACTCCTTAATCTCAAGGGATTTCAGGATCTGAGATGGGAACTCATGGAAGGAAGAGAAGCAGTACCTGAAGTTAGCCCTATCTAAGAATGTCTTCAAGAAAGAAGACATACTGAGAGCCATCCGTCGCAAAGAGATCACCGAGGACCACACCCAAGAAAGGACGGTGGACCAACGGAAGGCTTATTATTTCCCATCCACTGACGGGAAGACAGATAAGATAAGCAAATTATCGGTATCGGGACATTTAACTCTCGCATGACCTCCAGAATTCTCCAAGAAGCGCCGACAAACCTTCTCCAAAATCTCAAAACTTACGGTGTTTACTAAATGCCTTAAAGATGCTGCAAAAATTACATTCAACAAACCGCAAGTTTGATCTCAACCCAAGAACAGTTAAAACTAAAGATCAAAGATCAGCGATAGCTCAACACACTGACTTCAAACCCTTCGTCACGCGGAATTAACCGGTAAACCAAGTTATTTATTAGAAGTCAAACCACGGAAGCCATACTGGTTTATTAGCCATACTGGATTTATTAGAAGTCTTCTGAAATGTTATTCGATGCATCAAGTTATCGAATAACATTTGTTTGCAAAACTTTAACGAAATTCAAAACAAAAAATTACTAACTTATATATACATGTGCAAATGTAAATGAATGTTAAAAGTAAACAAGAAACCAAAGTAATTGGATTAAAATTGTTAACATTGCCAATTGTTACCCCCTTTTCAACATTGATTTTAATTTATGATTTGAAAATCAAATATGTTTTTGTGTTATTTGATTGCTAAATTATATTCCTGTATAATTTTGAATTAAGTTTAAGCTTACCAATTAATCAAGAGAATCCTTAATGAAGTCATATCTTGTTACTTAATACCATGCCTAAATTGAATAAACCATCTAGTTACTCAAGCAGAAATTAGTAGTTCAGAACAATATCTATGATTTATTGGAGGCATTGTATTCAGGAGTCATTCCATTGTTTAATGCAATATATCTTCAACTTAAACAAACACTGATTTAATTTGCTACAATATCTAGCGGAGTTAGAAAGCTTTTAGTCACTAATGATTAAATCAGAGGATTTTAAATTTTGTATGAAATTTTATTGTTTTTTATATAATTTTATTAAGGAGAGAACGAAAGGAGTGCCGACAGTAGTGGAATGTTTTTTGGTCAATATTACCTTGGAGGGATTGTTTCCACAGATTAATGAAAAGGGGAAGAGAAATTGAAAAACTGGAAGTTGCTAGTTGAAAGTAGAAAGAGACTGAGACATGGGATTTATTGGCCTGTCTGTAGGGGCAACTTGACCATCAATTCTATTAAGAACTTGGAGAAATGAGGCTTTTTCTACTCCTAACCTCGAGATCAATGAGTTAAAGTTTTGCTGTGGTGAGAGTTCTTTGGTAAAATAACTACTACACCGATGAAATGTGAAGGTGTAGAGTAGAGGGTATCGGATGTATTATCACATGTGTCTTTGTCTGAGAGGTAATTTTGTGAGTAAGAAAGTCTAGGAGACCACTAGTTTAGGTGCTGGTGTGTATAATAACGTTTCTTAGTGTGAAGTGAACTCAAGAATAGTTTGAGATTGAGAACAAATATTGGCCTATACATTTAGACCTTCAAGCAGCATGTTAACCTGCTCCCGGACAATAAGTTCTGACCTTTTCCTACCCTTATCTCATTTCAGCTTCGTTAAAAATCTACCCTCTAACCTACCCCAGACCTCCTACTTTTAAACTCCCACAACTTTTCTCCATTTTTTTTGCACAGTTTGACCAACTTTTAGAAACTAAACGATGGAAATATAATCAATCATTGTTTCAAACTAAAAAAGGACGAATCAAACTCTAACTCAATCCATGATTTGAACCCCAACTGGAAGTACAAAAAAATATTATTGAGACATAGGTCTCAATACTATAGTTTTATAATAGTTCTAGTTAACCTATATAAAGTCTACAAAATGGAAAGAAGTATCTTTAATAATATTATTTTCATTTTATTCTAAGTTCATGCACCCGTCACTGACAAATGACTATTAGTGGTTCGAGGTTGGTTTGTTCTTTTCTCATGGATCGCTGGAAAAATAATTTAAGCGCACGGTTCACGAGAGGCTCACGAATTGTTCGGCTGGCAAATGTATAAGGTCTTCTAGAGAAAAGGACAATTTTGATTGGCGTTGCTTAGGCACCACTTAGCTAACGCTGCGCTGAGTTTTAATTTTTATCAATTTTGCCTGGAATCGAAGGAATCAGTAAGAGAAAGAGGTGACTAACTGCTAAATTAAAATTCAGTAACAAAATAACTTGGTTACTTTTTCAGGACAATTTGTACTCCCCTGAAGATGTTCCCAATACTGGGTGCGAAATTTCGGGACTTCAACCCTACATGACGTGGTCACTACCGGAAGACCTAGAACTTCATATTGAGACCAACCACGGAATAGCAACAGTATTACTAAATATTGTAGAAATAATTTGGCTAATAATTGGGATTCATATATCTTTAGAGACAATTGTAAATCATCCCACCAGTAATTCAAGACATTCACTATGTCTCACAGACACTGCAGTTTGTTGGTTGTAAAGTGCGACTTGTTATTTGGGCGTCTACTAAAGAGGACCTCTTGAAAAAAAAAAAAAAATACTGAGAAAACAATTTCTTGAGTTTTGTTTGTTCATCTTGTTTTACTACACCTAATCTTGGTCGATATACACCAGGATATTAGATTTCATTTAAAACGACCGAATCCATTTCGACTTGATGGAATGATTGATCGATACTAACAACAAGAAGAATTTTGCTGCAGAGAGAGAGAGAGAGATAAATAAGTCTGGAAAAGTGGTGACGATGCAGGAAAATAGTAGGGGAGAAATTCAGACCGAAGGATGAGAAGAGGAAAGGGAACAGAACTTTATGAGTTTAACTTTCTCCATGTAGAAGCCTAAATGGATAGGCCAATATTTGGACTTTATCCCATTCCAGACTTAGTTTCTTACATACAAACACCAAACTTGATAATAGATGAGAAATTCACGTGAGAATATATCCGATGTCACTCCCTAAATCTAAACATCAAACTAGAGCATCGACTTTTCCCATAACAACTCTTTTTCACATGAACTTTACAGCTCTTCGTCTAGAATTCGAAAGTCCATACTCGAATGAATGATCAAGTTAACCTTACGGACTTGGAAATAAATCTTATGTCCTAGTATTTTCTCGAAAGTCCTTTATTTTAAGAGGCTACTTCAACTTTACTTTATTCTTCATTTATCTAGAAGATCTCACTTTCAAAGGAACATTATCACCCCCCCCCCATATTTTTTTCTATTATCTAAAGAAAAAGTATTTCAAAAAGGTACTACACACTTCTCTTATTCTTCGAAGTATCAGTATACAGTATGATTTGTTCACCTTGTTTGAAAAAAATAACAAAGAAATACTTTCTTTTTTTCTTTTTTCTAATAAAACATTTATTGTTCATCACTTTTTATGATGAACATATAAAGTGAACGTTTAAATTGTTTTCACTTGACATGAAATAGAGTCAGCAGTAAATGTTTTCCTTAACACGTTCTCGAGTTTTATACATCGACATAGCTTTATTTCCCTTTCTTACAATTTTTTCTGAGCAGTAAACATGGCCATAACATTTTTTATAGACGGTAAACAATTGTTTAAATGAAATGAAATAAATAGGCAGCTTATACAGAATAAGGCAGACAAAGCCCCCTTTTTAGGAATAGCAAAACCCCTATGAAAAACTTTTTGCAATAAATGTTTGAGCACATGTGGAAATTAGTATACAGACAAAAAAAAAATAAAAAAAAGTCATCACTCAAAACCTTCTCGAACCACCTATCAATAGGTAGGGGGATGTTCAGTGGCCTCCACGATCCCACCCTTTAGATAAATAGAACTAGTACTTAAAGAAAATATTACTTCAAATAAAGTAAAGTTTAAATACTCGCGGCATTATTAAATAATAGATATTTATTATTTTTGACACGAATGCTTTATTTGATCGTAAGATGACAAGCACAAGCACAAAGGAAAAGCCCGTATAAGTTTACTGGCTACAGGCTGGATGTCACAAGGCTGGGCCAAGAAGAAGCAATGTAGAGTGGTGGCGAGACTGGAGAGAAAGAAACCCAAAAACATACCAGGACCCGGTGCCAGGAAACGGGTCGTTATTTAGAACTAAGATTGAAATGAGTTCCCTCATACTTAATCAGCTTAGAAACTAACTGACCTCCCCCTCCCCC
>KZ651061.1:1123625-1135919 GCA_001010745.2 Gerris buenoi
CCCTCTCTCTCTCTCTCTTTAACACACTCTTGATTCAATACACATCACATATACTTCATAATGAATTTTTCAAAGATACAGAATCGTCCTCCAGATGTGTAAGGAGACACGATTTGACATTGGTTGCAGGCCACTCCACAGTACTAAAAATCTTCTTAGATAAAAGTTTGAATTATGTTACAAAAAGTTATTTTTATCAAGAATATTTTTACTTTTATATTTGTCGGCTTCTTTCTCAAGTATATTGCTGAAATTGTAACACGAAAACTAACATAAAATACATTGTCAACCATTTACCACATCTGCCTATAAATGTAAACCAAGATGCACTCATGTCGGAATTTCATTTCTCTTGGAAATACCAATAAAGAGATTCGGTTATTGCCCTATTCTTCCCTTTATACCTCGACTGTAGTGCATTTTCGGAAATATAGACCCTTCCGGAAAACTGTTTCCGCATTACTCTGGTTACAGTATTATGAAAAAGGGGGAAGTTCTAGAAGGGCTGGAATAACCCAAACAATACATTATTTTCACGAGAAGAATCCGGATATATATTTCCCTACTTCATGTTGATATTATTCTAATCGCTGTAGAGAAGTAAACAAAGACATTATTCAAACATCAACCGAATTTTTTGTTTGGTTGTCTCCCCCAACAATAGATTACTTTTTTAGGGTCGAAAGTTTTGGAGTTATCGTGCAGCCTTACTGATGGTTTTCTCTCCCCTTTCTTATTTCCCCTTTATAGGAATGTCCTATATCAATGTCTGGCGACATTGGGCTGAAAATTATAACAGTATTAAAGTATATGCGATAGGAAGTGAAGAAGCTATGTTCCACACAAATTGCCAGACTATTGTATAATATTGTGAGCCTATGACACAATATTTCATGTATCCTACTTAATTTTTTGCAGATTAATTATGAGGGAATTTTTTAAGAATTTTGCATTCCAAATTTATTGATAAGCCTGATTTTACTTGGTTGGTTTCTCAACACAAAGGAGTTTGTTCCTAAGTACTAGTTATTGTTTGTAAGTACAGTATAACCCCTCTTAACCGGCCACGGATCAACCGGTCCTCGGATTAACCGGCCTACTATAAAACAGATGACAGGTGACTCAAACATTGATTGTTTGACGGAATTTCCTAGTAAAAAAAGGGGGGTGGCGTGACGTTGTTGTGGTGCAAAACAGGAGCGCGTTTGATTCAATTAAAACATATCTCTAGGAATCAATTAACGACACTTGTTGATTTGTCGGAGCCTTTCTCCGAATTTCGTTAGAGTAAATTTCTTGAAAATGAGGGGGGAGAGGACGTTATTCTCTCAGTATTGTTCTTGCCTTTGGCCGGTTAAGATCTTTAAAAAAAAAAAAAAAAATGAGTGAGTTAGGTAAACGGAAACGTGTGATGGTCTCGTTTGAGACACGGTTAAAAGTGCTTAAAAGACTTGACTGCGGGGAATCGGTAAATAAGCTTTGTTACGAGTTTAACGTTGGAAAAAGTACCATCAACGATTGGCGACGAAATAGACGATCGATTGAAGAAATTTGTTCAAAAATTGAGTCCGAAAAAATTCTTGCAGTTCGATGCACTAATAAAAAACCAGTTTGTGACATCGTCGACGAAGCTCTTTGGATGTGGTTTGTTCAAGAACGTCGAAGAGGAACCCCCATCAGTGGCCCAATTTTGATTGAAAAAGCATTGGTAATTCATGGTAAAATCGAGAATGCCCCCACATTTTCTGCTAGTCAGGGATGGCTTGATCGTTGGAAAAAGCGTCATGGGATTCGTTTCGCTCACATAAGTGGTGAAAAAATGTCAGCAAATGAATCTGTTGCTGATGAATTTCAGTCAAAATTTATGGATATGATCGACGGTGATGACCTAGTGCCTGAGCAGGTGTACAACATGGACGAAACTGGGCTTAATTTTAAGATGTTGCCAGATAAAACTTTTATATCAAGACAAGAAATGTCATCCGCGCCAGGGTTTAAAAAAAATAAAGAACGGATTACCGTCGGTGTGTGCTCTAACGCAGCTGGGACGCACAAAATCCCTCTTTTTGTGATTGGGAAGTCGGCTAAACCACGAGCGTTCAAGAACTTGAATATTTTATCTTTTCCAGTGTACTACAGGTCCCAAAAATCAGCATGGATGAACTCCAATTTGTTTGAAGAATGGTTCAACTTCGAATTCGTTCCAAAAGTTAAAGCTCACTTGAAGAGCAAAAATTTACCAATTAAAGCAGTCCTTCTTCTCGACAATGCTCCAACTCACCCCCACTTAAATGACGTGGATGGTATAAGGATTATGTTTTTGCCACCAAATGTTACCAGCTTGGTGCAGCCTATGGACCAAGGAGTGATAGAGAGTTTGAAAAGACGGTACCGAAGAAATTTTCTCTCTGAGATTTTACTCAGGTGTGAGGATGAAAACTTGCCTCTTTTGGAAAAAGTGAAGAAAATAAACATCAAGGATGTAATTTTTATGTTGGCCAGTGCTTTTGAGGAAATGCCTTCTTCTACCTTTGTAAAATCGTGGAGAAAACTTTGGCCTAACATAGAAAGTCTGTTCGAGAATAGCAATGATTCCGAGAATGAAGAAATGGAAAATCAAGCTATTTTACACGATCTGCAGTCGTTATCCGGTGGGAACCAAATGCAGTTTGAGGACGTAGAAGAATGGATAACAAAAAGTGACGAAGGACTCGAAAACGAATTTTTTACGGATGAGGAAATAATCAGTATCGCCAGTAAAGATGATTTCGAATGCGAAGACTATAGCGAAAATTCAGATGTGGACTCTCAAAAAATAAGTCATGACGAAGCAAAAAAAGCTGCAGACATTTTATTGCAATATGTTGAGCAGCAACAAGAGTCAACAGCATTGGACATGCTGCACATACGAAAATGGAGAGACTTAGCATTCAAAAAATCGTTTAAAGGTAAAAAACAGAAAAAAATTACTGATTTTTTCAAGCAATGATTCAGTGTGTATACACTGAAGTTTTCAAAGTTTAAATAATGTTTCACTTTTTCGTTTTTGTTTATGTATATGTACATACAGTACTCACAAAAAAAAGTTATAACAAATTAGTTAATAAAATAAGTTGCAAAAACGTCTTAATTGGTTTTTTTTATACATAACATATGATAAAATATATAGGTTCTTTTTGATTGGTTCTATTTTTCACGAGAACCTCGGATCAACCGGCCAAACAGGTAACCGGCCAGGTCCTGGTCCCGACCAGGCCGGTTAAGAGGGGTTGTACTGTATTAGTTTGTGCCCCCTCAATAACGTATCGTTAAGGCAATAGATAAAATTACAAATTAGGATTAGAGAAGAAACTTTAAGGGCTCAAAAGGTTAAAACCTTAATACCAAAAGTAGTAAGTAGAAAATGTTACTGAAAATAAATCAATCGTAAAACAGAGTTAAACAGGTTTTTGTAGTTGGTTTCAGAGGAAATTTAAAAGCTCCTTAACAGTTGTTAACTTTCAGCTTTCTTTCTCCGGTTATAAGTTCACTAATTACTTTTAAGTAAGTTGTTAAAAATGTCTTATTTATAATTAAAAAAGATCATGAAAGTCCATCAACAACCCAAATAAACCTACACCAAACTATACAAAAATTGACACAGCTATTTTTTACATTGAATGGTTTAGTTTATAAATGTTTTAGGTTAAGCCACAGGCTTATACCTAAGAATTAATTTTTGCCGGGAAGAGCTCCCCTTAAATTTCTCCCTTTCCAAAAGTGAATGGGGAAGGGGTGTAGCTATCCATTATTATGACATAACTATTTTCCTCTCTAATATCGTTCACGTGGAGAAAAATAATAAGTATTTTGATATGAAAAATAAGCATTCTTCTATGAGACCTATAATAAAATACAGGTAGTTGCAGTAATAAGAGTATTTGTTGTTTAGGAGAACAAATCAAAACATCAGGAATTCAAAACAAACAAAGAAACGGACGAGGGCTCAAAATCGGATACAGATAAAGCAGATAAAGAAGTAGAAACAAGGCGAAGGAAATAAAGCTGCACTTTTGACTGTAAGAATAGTAATAATTATCAATCTAACTCTAATGGTTTGACAGCGAAATCATATTTTCAATAGCCCATTAATCATTTTAGATTGATCAGTTTGATGTAGATAATAAGGAGTGGGAGTATTACATTTCTAGGTTTAAGGCTCAGCTTTTATTATTCGGATTAGTAGGTAATGATTCTAATAGGTATAACGCTATCCTATATTGTCGAATATAATATTCATGTATACATAAGAATACTACAGTAGTTCTAAAAAGAGCTAAGCCTATAAGCGACTGGTGTTAACTAGATTTATTACCGCCACCCCCCCCCCCCCCCCACATTCTTACGCCACTAGTATAGGCTACATTACAATGTCCTTAAGAAATTTAAAGACGATAGTACAAAACATTTTTTAATTTTATCAATGCAGCTTAACTTTTTAATTGTATTTCTATTTTCTTTTTAATATTTTTTTAATATTCTATTTACTTTTTAACATTATAAATCGTGGAATTTCTTTGTTGTGGAAAATTTTGAAAGTCAAAAGGTACATTTAGTAAAGAGGCATTATTCTTTATTCCTAACCCAGTGAATCTACTTCTTATCTACAGAATGGAAGAAGTCTATGTTGATAAAACTATATTGTAGTAGATAAACAATTTATTTACACCTAATTAGACTAATACTTTACTAGAGTTACCCATAATTAACTTAATTTATTTTAACTTTAATAATACCCATGTTGGCTATTATTTACTTGCTTAAATACCCTGAATTACTTTAATGTGTATAAATATTCCATAATTTCTCAAATTAGACTGTGGGATATTATAACCTTTATATAGAGAAGTGTGATATTCATTTATCCTAATGTTCTTTAGACTAAACATCCTTTTGTCTTAATAGTTATTTAACAAGGAATTCATCATAAGTGGTAAAGAAATATAGGATGGGTAACAAAGTAAATAAGTACCGCACGTTTTTCTGAATATCTAATTAAAAATTGTTTTCTAAAAAGATACTGAATTCTTTAGTACAATAATAAAGATTAAAGAACCAATGTACTGCATTCCATAGTGAAGCACAGCTATGAGGTTAGTAGTATAAAATATATAAATATGAACTAATCTTTCTTTTACACTAAAAATAATATTTAAACGTCTATAACAACTTTTTCTAGGGTATCGTAGATACCGCAAAATGTCATAACGGAACTAGAGGATTCTATGGGTCAAATGGACAGAAAATGTCGAGCAAGCATATGCCTATAGGTGGAGATACACATTCCTGTAGCTTGAACAAAAACATGCCAGCTACTTGCACGTGGTTATGTTAAATGGCATGCCTGTAGCAGGCAAGCTAGCAGATAAAAACAATAAAAATCCTTGGTATGCCAGTTACTGGCAAATACCCTCTTTTGGCATGCAAGCTACTTCCCCAATTTGACGGCATATGTATCTCCGCCTTAATTCTCAATAGTTCTAGAGATATCGACGTATTTCTTTTTTCAGTGTTTCACGAAAATTTCCAAAAAAAATCATATATCAAATACTAATTGAGATTAACTAGATTGAGAGAGAGAAATTTGGCTAAGATAAAATTTTAAAGAGCATAAAAACCTTTTAGAATCACTCGTTGATTTTCAAATCATAAGCTGCTAAGCATCTTTTAAGTCATGTTACAATTCAAAATTTTGATTTTGCCTTGGAGCCTACCGAAGGAAACGGAAGCTCAGGCCTAATTCAGAAACTGGACTGTGTTAAGCAATCAAAGTAAAAAAAAGATCAATGTTTCTTGATGAGGTTATGAGATTCAGATAGAGCAGACTTGGCCACAAAGTAGGTAGACTACTTTTTTGGGTGAGAGTTTGGAACTTAGCCCTTTTATATGGGTAGGTTTTTCTTGGGGTTATCTTTAAAGTTTAATATAGATTCGTATTTATAAACGAACATTATAAAATATTTCTTTAAAACTTCTGTCGCTACTTTTAACTGTTGTTAGCCGCAATAACAAAAGTTCGTTCTCCTGTAAACTTTGGAATTTTCATCATAGGTTCGGTAGAATTTGAAGTTTGAATGTAAAATCATATGGTTAGCTATTAAGTGACTCAATGCATCAAGTGCATTCCCATTAGGCAAACTTGATATTCATGAGATAATCAATTATTTACGACCGGGAGTAACTTTTACGATATTGAAGTTGGATTGATAGAACTGGTGGTAGAGTAAAAAGGGAGGTTCTAAACCCTAAAGTTGTTTAAGTCTTAAGTGAAGCAGAGTTTATACAACAAGCTGTGTATAGTCAGTCAACACTGAAAATGACGGCTTTAAAACCGGATACAACCGGCGCACTTAATTTCTCTAAGGTTTTCTCAGAGACAGAATTGGAGGTAAAACAGAGTTCAGAATAAGGATGAAATCGTTTGAACTCTAAGCAAATCCAATATTCCTAAGGTAAACAGAACAATTTTCCAAGTCACTTCCTTCGATTATTTGCCTGACAATTTATACTTCAGTAAATAAATAGATGTTATCCCTACAATACTGAGAGATTAATAGTAGTTCTCTTCTGAAGAATAAGAGCTCAAGTAGAGTTTATGAAAAAGGAATAATGAAAACGAAAGCCTCTCCAAAAATAAAGTATTTAATCCTCAAGACTGGCTTTTCAGTCCGTTTATGTCCCTCATCTGACTCTTTTATCCGGCACTGATCGGGGTCGAAAGGCTGAAAGCTATTGTGTAGATGCATATAGCTTCCTCGTGTCCTAACACGTATACTATAATGATGACGTACTTCTATGATTTTATGCTTCTAAAACCCATTATTGTTTAAATAATGGGTTTTTATATTAATATTAATTTAATTGTTTCCGAACTTTTCGAAGGTAAAGGAAGCCATGTGATAGTTCAGAAAAGCGAAAATGTTGTGTGTATCCAATTTCAAACATCTCCGTTTCAGACATCAGGTAACATTTTTTGTCCTGTATCTGTCAGCCGTATTTCTTTGTAAAACACTATATCTTAGAAACGACTCGTCCGATTTTAATAAAATTTGGACCATAGGTCATAATTAATCCCTCGTTGGTCCCATATAAATTTTATTTTCTGCAGCCTTTTGTTCCACATTCACACAAATAAACATTTATTTACAGTTACATCTTGAAAAGTACTCATCACATTTTTACGAATTTTTGAAGGGTAGTCGTGGTTGGAAAATAGCTCGCAGATAACACCATATTAGTATTAACCTTCTGCGTTCTTTTAATTTTGCTAAATTGATACTTATCATTATCAATATTTTATGTGCTTAAATGATTAAAATAAATATGGATTGAAATCAAATCCAAATTTCTTATAATCAGATGAGCACTTTTGAAGATATAGGTGAAAATAAACGTAGTTGATAAATGTTTGTATGCATGTAAGTGAATTTTTGTATGCATGTAAGTGAATGTTTGTATGCATGTGTGCATTTGTGCGGTGTCGTCAAAAACAGATGGGCGCAGAAGGTTGCAACTTATATGGTACCAACAATGAGCAAATTATGACTTACCATCAAAATTTTACTAAGATATATTTCTTCGTAAAAATTAAATTACAGGCAGGCTGACGGACAGGCACGGAACCAAACATGCTCCCTGGTACCTGAAACGGATTTTCGTCTATTTTTTAAATCAAAATATGTTCAACAAATAGATTTTAATAAAGGGCAAATAAATGTATAGCTGGGTTAGAAAAAAGGGGAAATTAAATATTTATTCAAAAAAATTCCAGCGATTGTAAGTTATAAATATTTATGAATCGTAAAACTCTTTTCTCTTAGGGCTGATACATTAAAAACTTTAAATTATTCGATAAATTATTTAAGTAGTTAAATTAAGTTTGAAGTATTAAAATTCGTTGTTTCGTGACATTTATACGAGGACTCCAGCGAAGGGAGCCATACTAAAGAGTCAAATTTATAAAATATTAACAAATCTATAAACATAATTACCCTAGCACGGTTCAAGTACAAAGCAATATCCAGAATAATTAAATTCTTTGACTAAGTTTAATAAACCGTTTAGTTACTGATGGTAATTTTAAATTATAACCGCAACACTTAAGAATACACAGTTTTATATATATTTTATGAGCTCATAAACTACCATTAAGTAAATTAAAGTTATTTTATCTACGATTGATAAATATATAAACATTGTATCTCTGTTTAGATATGTAGAAAGTGATTCTTTACGTACTTGGTATTCATTGCGCATGCGCGTCTCATAAATCTGAAGAATTCCTCTTCTTTATCACCCTAGGGTGGTGAAATCTAATTTACTAAAATTCCCAATTAGCCTAGGTCATTACAGCATTGGGGTTATCCGGCCACTTTACTCCTCTACTCGATGAGATCATCAGTGTGAAACATGTCTTACCTCTCTGGGATTCGAAGTCACAGTCGGGGTTTAGACCTTGGTTTTATAGTCGAGAGCGCTAACCAGTAGTTATTTTCCTATTTACTACGTATTTTCTAATGTGATAGGAGAAATATTTTCCTTCTCTCCTCCACCCCATTTTATGATTTATATAGTTGTTAACAAGTACCTTGTGGATAAGAGGAAACTCCAAGTAAAATTTCAGTTTTCTAAATATTTACATTTTGGAGATTCTTGAGTATGTCAAGCTGCTTGACGTTTTATTTACAATGATCCATGGTTTTGCACACACGTCCTTTTTATAATTTCATGCTTTGTATTTATTTAATTTTTTCCATTTTAAATCTCTATCTTTTAATAAATGTACAATAAATTAGTTTCCTAGAATCAACGTTGTATATGTTTAAATTTATATATATAAAAAAAAATCCACTTCTAAACAAATAGTATGTTTAAAAGAACTTGACATGTTACCATTTCTCTTTTAAAAATATTACTTATTATCCATCCATAAAAGGGAACTGGAGGTAAAGGATGTTGTAGTTTTTTTAATATCAAAGAACAAAAAAATGGAAAAAATAGAGAATTTATAAACATCAAAGCTGTTTTCTCTCTCTCTCTCTCTCTCTCTCTCTCTCTCTATCTATCTATCTTATCTGTTTAAAATGCAATTAAGTTTAATTTAAAAAAAAAGGAAAAAGCTGGATGAATACTTTGTGAAGTTAAAAAAGCGTATAAATAGGATGAAATTGAAAGAGTTAAAAGTCGAGAGAGCGCTCGCTGGAAAGTACTTGCATCTCGCTGAAAAATTCATGCGACTTGCTGAACATTATTTATAGTTGACTATCGTTTCTTGTAGCTCACTGAACACGATTAGTCGAACAAACGAACTGAAACGGAAAGCTTCGCAATAATTGTAGAGAAAATCCAGGTAGCTCGTCTATCTTTACTTGGTCCCCTGTATAATTTTATTCTAAGAATTTAATCAAATTGAAATTCTTCTCTCGTCTAAATTTCCAACTAAAAAGGGTCATAGAGATATGGCCTGAATACACAATATAGAGTTTGTTAATCAGTCGCCCACAATTTATTCATTATGACACTACTAGTTATTGTGTGTCTAATTGAATTGTTAAAGTAAAATTAATTACAAGTACAGCATAATATATTAGATTTCTCTCGTTTATAACTAATGACATGAAAATCATAATAATACACAAATAAATAAATAAGTACATTCAAATAAAAGTTTCAAGTTCGCTTTAGAATTTCACTTCTCGATAATATAAACCATGTTATTTTTTTGTCCGTCCTTTTCCCACACTTAATCTGGTATCAGTTTAATTTAATAAATGACTAGTCATCAAACTTCATTGTAATAAAACATAAATTTCTACATTTTACATACATTTAATTAGCTTCACTTGCCTGTCCAGAACAGATTTTTATCAGAAAAAAAAATATTTAAATCAATATTTGACCCACTTCCTAACAACGGAAAAGCAAAAACTTGCTCAGATTATGAATTTCCAAAGACAATACAATCAGTTATTAGTTCTACTCTAATCGTTTGTGTTAGCCGACAACAACAACTACCAGTAAGTAACGTCAATTCTATTTAAATAATTTAATATAACACGACAAAGATTTCGCTGTAGGGTAGAACGCTCGGTTGGAACCCTGTTCCACTTTTCCCTGTAACCAATTACAGTCTATAAAGTACGCATTATTTTTACTATATACCTTATGTTTATGTATAAACCTATAAATATATGTTTATATTTTTTAAAAAATTAATTCTAGTCCTGTACACAAATCATAATTATTAAAGAAATTATGGAATCATATATTTAAGAGAAAGGCAACCTGAAATACATCTAGTGGCTGCATGGAAATTGAATCGCGTACCTATTGGGTAATGTGAAAATGCTCTCTATTATTATTCAGTGGTTAAAATCTTCTCTCCTCTAAATAAAAAGGGTCGTACAGATAATTGCGGCGTTTCTGTATATATATATATATATATATATATATAGTGCTTATACCAGGTCTCCAAATGAATTTAATGATATTTGGTTGATAAATGCAAAAATAAAATATCCAACGTAAGAAAGTCTTCGATCGACTGATTTATTGTATAAAAAAATGCATGTAAATGGTGAAAGTGCCCAAGCTTCTAATCAATTTATAAGCTTAATTTATTAAAATTAAATTCCATATATTTTGATTTAAAATTTTTATACATTTCAGAACTTCTTTAGACTTTCTTACTCCCCAATGTTTTTTTTTTTTTTTTTTGTTTTTTTAGAATATAAATGACTTTGACAACTATAATGTGAGTGACAGTCAAAAGAAGAACATTCCAAACACCTTTTTTCTTAAACCACCCATTCACGATCCGTTTTGGTCGTACGCCACCGTTGGATGCAGCGGTCGGATCTACCCCACACACGTTCCTACGAGACTTCCAACCTCAGTCTTACTTGTGGAATTATACTAGAACCTTCTTATAACTTCATAATTTAATTCTTCATTTAATATATACCTAACGATTTAACAACTATTATTTATTTAATTTAGACTTAACTATTATATTTTAGCAATTTCTTTGACTTCATAAGTTCGCGTTTGTTCATTACATTTCGACTTTAACGAATCATTTTACTGATGTGTTGTTTAAAGTATAAAGTATAAGTTTAAAGTATTGATGACGTCGTTTAAAGTATATTTTTCCTTAATAAGTACTATCTAACAACTAACAACTACAGTTTAATATAAATATTTTTGTGTATTTATTTTAAGAAATAAATTGTACACTACGTCAAAAATCGGTTAGAGAAAACTCAGACAAGCTTTCTCATATACAAGTTAATAATTTCATGGCCCAGTGTGTCCATTTATTAGTTTTCGTTTTCGTTAGCACATTTAATTATTTTTGGACATTTTATCAAAATATATAAAATACTTAAATATATAAATAACTTAAGAAGGGAATCGAACCCAGCCTCTCTCCCTCCGCGTTTAAAGCCATTTCCTCAGGAACTAGAACTAGAGGACCCGGGAAAAGGCTTATATCGCTAGATTCATATTAAAATGGACGAAATTTTATAATCTAAAATCTAAATCGTCGAAATTGAATTAAAAAAAAAATCACGTTTTTTCAGAGTTTTTGGGGGCAGCTCCTCCAAATAAGGAGGTAAAATTGATTTTTCGATTTCACCTCGGGGTATGAGTTTAGGCTCCAGACATCTGCACAACAGCCATAGACAGTCATTGTTTAATATAATAAGGGACATCAAAACGTGTAATTTCATCAAAAACCTCAAAATCGAATTTTCGTGTCATCGCAATACTTTCTCTTCATATGAGAAAGTAAAAAACAGAAAGTGGTACCACATTTGCTTTTTAATAGTTTCATTATTATAAAAAAGAATTATTAGCGAAAAAAAAAGTCATTTCATAAAAAAAAAAACATTAAATAATGCTCCGGGGCAGGGCCGGATCTAGGTACCGCCAGCCCCCGCGGTGCGGGGGGGGGCCCACGGTCCTAGGGGGCCCAGTCAGATGTGTGACTAATATTTTTTTACAACAAAATAGGCAAGAAGAATATTGTGCTCACTGGCGTAGCTATGGGCCCGAATTGCGGTCGGTCTCCCGGTGCCAGGGGGCCCCAAATAAAAAAAACATGAAACTTATATCATTGTACCGCAATGTCCGCGAGGGCCCCTTTAGAGAATAATTAAATTTAACTTGGAATTATACTCATATAATATACCTTTGTCAGGGGGATTCAGTGCTGAACCCAAATCGGTGGTGTTGGTATTATTAAAAAAAAAA
>KZ651061.1:1149808-1170127 GCA_001010745.2 Gerris buenoi
CCAACGGTATACTTAACTTTGTGATTCCGTTAAAAATTGGTAGAGAAATTCAAGTTAGAACGCGAAAAAACAGCACAGAAAGTGTAGAATAGGAGAGTGACAAACCAGCAATACACACGCTTTTTCCGCGATAACTTTCGAACGGTTTGAACTGGAGATTCCAAATTTGACACAAAAACCCCGAAAACATCACTAACTGGGGGGGGGGGGGATGAATCTCGTTCTTTGGGTTTATTCAATCTGGAATTATCCATTTGTTAAGTATACCGTTGGGAAGCTTATTAAAAGGAGAAGTTTTTGGAAAAATGTGCAAGGCTAAGGCTAAAGAATTGTTTTTGCGGCAGACACAAATAACATTTTCCGAATTGTAGTAACTACAATTTTTTCCCAATTGTGATTGTATTGACATTGTTAGAAATGTGTTTAGAAACTCTGAAGGTTTGTATTTTTAATGGAAATTTAATGAGCTTTTCAATGGTTTTTTCAAATTTGCTTTAAGTCCAACAGTTTAGGAGATATGACAATTTTTATGATAAAAACTCATGGTTTCCAATAAAACCGCAAAACCCCAAATATCTCCCTTAAACTTGAGAATCGGACAGTGGTCAAGAGGACATTTTTTGTTGCTTTTGGGGACTAGAATCACCTCCTGAAGTTTGTAACATTTATCGTGAATCACCCTGTATATGTATATGTTGTTCAGAGCTAGGATAGATATCAGTCAACGAAAAATTCTTTTCTCTATTCTGTTTTCTTCTAAGTATTTTATGGTCAGGGTCAGAAGAAGAGTATTGGAGAATTGTGAAATTGTAAAAGGATGAACGTCCAACAATTATGTTTTTTTTTTTAAATATCTAAAAACGAAGCTGTTCCGGATCCATGTTTATATAGGTTCTTTTTTGTTCAGTGTCAAATTTCCTATTATTACCCCCTATCATTGTGGTTTCGTTCGGGGAAACCTTTTTTGCATTTTTACAAAAGTTGGTTGTGATCTTGACCTAAAAATTTCACGTCTGGTAACATTCGACCCATCATAATTCTAAAATTAGTCCGTTGCTTATGAAAAGTAACGTAAAACTTAAGCATCTTAAAAGATGCTTAGCAGCTCATAAATTATAAATAAATGAGTGATTCTGAAAGTTTTTTTTGTGCTCTTTAAAATGGTCCCTTTGCCTTATGTCTCTATCTCATTTAGTTTTTGAAATGGTAAGATTTTCTGAAAATTTCCGTAAAATACTTGAAAAAAAGATATAACTAGGTATCTCGAGAACTATATTTTTTGTTGCATTTGACCCATAAAATCCGCCATTTCCGTTATGAAATTTTATCGCGGGTCACCCTGTAAAAATAATAATAAAAAATAAAAAAACGTGGAGGAGCCGAGGAGAGTTTTGATGCCCCCCTCGCCAAAAGTGGCGGGGCGGTGCCCTGCCTGCCCTCCCGTTATGTACGCCACTGAGGAAAATTAAATAAATTCGACAAATATGGGTTGTATAAGCATTACACCATTGAAGTGTGCATCCGGTACCATTGGTAAGCTCGGAAGGAAAAGAGATGTACCTACAGGTTGTTATAATATGGTTAAAATAATAAAATATAATGCTAAGGTATATGTGTTCTATTAAATGTTAAAAAATAAACCAGTGCGGTTTGTATAGAGTGAACTTTTGTTTACTTGCCATTGTTAAGGTTTCTTTGTTATATTTTATGAAAGAAGGTATCTTACAAATGTAAAGACAAGATATCAGTAGGAAAGTATCTCTGTTTAAAATTTCTTACAGTAAGAAAAAGGGAAAATACAGATAAGAGAGGTCTGAAGTCAAACCAACACTTTCCTCTTCCCTGCAACAAAAAAGACAAATCCTATTTCCCGTTTTATCCCTTAGTCAAACGCTTTAAATCAAAGGGAGAATAAAAGAGGTTCTGATTAGAAACCGTTTTGTTTTTGGTCAAAGGTATCTTTGTGTAAAGCGACCGAACCATATTATGTGATTTGATATAAGCCTACGCTTATCTATTTTCAAACCTGAGTCTTGAAAAGAACTTTGTACTAAAATTACCTGCCACACTGTCTTTATGAAACCATCATGTTTCTAATTTATTCCCTCTAAATCAATCTATAATTGTTGTCCTCTATATTGATCTCTCATTTTTATAGAATTAAAGGTAGCTTATTCTCCAATCAATGACAAAATAGCTATATAAAAAGAAAATAAAATAATCCGATATATTTTTAAGAATAAAATTATCTTTATATGAATGTTTTTTTCGCACAATATGAAGATTAAAGCATCCACAATTTGAGCTGAAATGCATTGACGTCATTCGATAATGATTCGATTGCCATTAATATGATAAAACAATTAAATGGAATCTTCGAATGTATTTGTTCTTTAATCTGTAATAACGACTTATTATTATAGAAATGTAGTTTAATAACCAAAAATATCGTCTCTATACATACAGAATGATTGTATGTTAACATTGACCGGTTTCGGCTGTTCTAATACATTTTGGTTCCCTTCATTTTGTCGCAATCTTCTCAGAGCCTTCAGATTAGCCTTATCTCTCCTTTCACTTGGACATTTGAAGTCAAACAATAACCAACAGGTATTTTGTATTCCATGTATTTCAGTTTTTAATGTTTCAGTTAATCTGTAATTTTACTTTAATTTATTTTAATTTTTTTAATTTTTCTTTTATTAGATTATGATCACGGAAACCTACGCTATAAAAATAGATAGACGATATAAATGATTTTTATTTAAAATGTGGAACCACCTAATGTTTTCTGTACATCAACTCTACTTACCAGGTAGACTATAAGAGGATAAAGATAATGGAGGATCAGAAGAGTGTTAAGAAGTTGGGTACTGTGTGGTGGGTTTATAGGGACGATTATGTACGTCACTTATTATTAATTTCGATGGGAATAGAGAGTGAGTTGGTATAGTGACAAGGGAACCCAACTAGTCAATACCATGTGATGCTTACCTATGTATTTGAAATGATGAAGCGAAGTGGCCCTAGACTACACCCTTGAGCGACAACCTCGAATCTATCTCGAAATCTGAATTCACTAGGAATTCGGTACCACTAGGATTGAGCTTTTCAATTTACAACAGTTCCATGCATCTGCCAGCGAATGTATTTGAGCGGTAGTTCACTGTGTACAACATATCCACCTGACAAGACTTAATACCTATGATTATTCTTGGGACAATGTCAATCAGAACACAAGTTCAAAATCTTTTAGAGATTTTAAGCAATTATTATTAATTAATTACAAATAGGTTCTTAGACATATATTATAGATTGACAATATTAAAATATTTTTAAATTATTGTTAATAATTATTAACTAAAGCTACTAACGACGTATAAATATAAATTAAAATATTGGCTAATCGAATAAAAAATATTAACCTACATAATATTTGTCTCTGTCTAAGATAAAATGGAAGGTAAAGTCAAATAGAGTGAAACTATATTATGGGCCAAAACTAATAGACCTAATGATTTTAATTTTAAAACCATTTTGTAAATATTGTCAATTTAACTACTAATACAGTATATTTGCTTCCAGAATACACAACGGGTCCGTAGATAATTTAAGAAATTGGACGAGTTCGTAAATTATTGATACATAAATAAATACAAAAAATACGGTTGCTGTAAAAAATTTCTTCAGGTTTAAGTTGAAGACTGGATAAGAGAGAATACGAGTATCTCGATAGTCTCATGTTGTTAATTTATTTAATTTATGTTTTGTAATAATTATAATTGAACTTACAATATGTTTCAAATTAGAATATACCTTAAAATTTATTTTTAATCAAATAATTACAGTGCACAAAAAGTCAGTCATTTCTTTGGAGTTTTTTTTTATTTGGGGGGGGGGTAGTGCACCATATATGGAGTTAAAATTAATTTCTCAATTTCGCCTTAGGGTATGATTTTTCTGAACATGTATTATGCCAAATTTCGTCAAAATCGGCCAAGTAGTTTAGGTTACAGGCGTCTGCACAGACGACAGACAGACAGACATTGTTTAAAATCCTTTTTTTGGACTCAGGGGACCTCAAAACGTGTAAATCCATCAAAAACTTAAAATCAAATTTTCGCGCCATCACAATAGATACTTTCTCTTTATAGAAAGTAAAAAGTCACTTAAAAGATACTTCTAAAAAAGTTATTCTCTGTAAAAGTTTAGATGTTAATGTATAATTTGAATTACTAAGTACAAAGTGGTCACTACTATAGTCATTAAAGTATAGTTTATAATGATACAAATGGAACTCGAAAGTAGTCATTTAAGTATAATTTAATGTATAAATTGATCTCAATGATATTAAAATATGTATTTGAATAACAAATTACCATTTTAGATAAGTTTAGATAATGATGAAGAGTTTATGATTTAAATCGATCGATGTATAAATAATTAAAGAATAATTTTTAAAATATACTGATCTCTAAAAAAATGTAAATTAAAATATAATCTGCACTTATAGCACAAAATTGTCTCTTTAAACGCATTAAGAATGTTTTTAAGTAGAAATACTCTATAGAAATGTTGCTAACAGGATAATTTAATATGTAAAGTGATGTTTATTATTACGTTTTTTTAAAAACCTAATTGCTTTATTTGGGTGTTTTATTATTAGCAAATTAATTTTCCTTTTCCTTTGAAAATGTGGCCTCTATACACAACTGGACATTAGTCCTCTGTATTTCGTCCTCCCCTTTCATTAAAATACTTTTGCTACTTGTATATGTTGACTTTGTACCTTGAGAAATAAAATAAAGTGTTCAATTCGGTTCAAGACGTTGTGTCGTATATACTTATTCCTCAACAGATTTAGATAACTCTGATGCAGTAGAAAAATCTACCTAATTAAAAAATCGGTCCAAGACAACTCAGACAAACTTTCTCATATATTTAAATTTAATTACTATTGGAAATTTCATTAAAAATTATCATAAAAATAACTTCTCCCGGACGGGGAATCGAACCAGGGCTCTCTCCATCCACGTTTTAAGCTTTTTTCTCAGGAACTAGATTTTTCCCGGCAAAACGGCTTATACCGTTAGATTCGTATTTAAATTGACTACATTTTACATTTTTTAATCAAAATCGTCGGTACCGTTTTCGAGAAATAATTTTTTTTAATGTTTTTTTTTCAGAGTTTTTAGGGGGTAGCGCCCTCAAATTTGGAGTTAAAGTTCATTTCTCGATTTCGCCTCGGGGAATGATTTTTTGAACATGTATGCTAAATTTCGTAAAAATCGGCCCAGTAGTTTAGGCTCCAGGCGTCTGCACAGACGACAGACGACAGATGACAGACAGACATTTTTTAAAAACCACTTTTTTGGACTCGGGGACATCAAAACGTGTAAATCCATCAAAATCTCAAAATCGGATTTTCGCGCCATCACAATACTTTCTCTTGATATGAGAAAGTAAAAAACACACGCTAATGGCCCAAGCTGGCAAGGTGCTCCTATCTTTCAGCCAAGGTTAGAAGGTGGATTAATAAAAAAAAAAATCAACTAAATATAGGACAACTATAAATCAACTATAATATTATACTAATGACGAACTTTTTTTTATATCAATCTATTTAATTATATTCAATATATGAAACAAATAATGATTCACATAAACATGTAAGTACAATCTGTTAATCCTGCAAAATTACCACCTGCTATAAAATAACCTTCTCTAATAAAAGTATCAGGTCCTATAGAAGTACTAGATATTATAAAATTACATGAATTACATGCCATATATGTATCTGTCAGTCTGTAGTTTTAGCAATCGTATCTTTGCTCTAATTGAAGCTAATTCTTTCATATTACTGTTTAAACTTAGATCAGTCTGTAAATAATCTGTAGCAAGGATCAAGAGCGCACTTGAATTAATTTGTTCTGCCGTATCAAAGTTCACTCTAACCCAAAATTTCGCACTTAAACCTGCACTTGATTTTCTATTCTCCTGAGAGTGTAATAGTGCTGTGAACTCTATCCGTTACTTTAACCCTTTTCTAGTCTGCTACATTCTCGTAAACCCTCTTAAGGTAGTCTGGTGAACTCTATACAAGTCTCTCGGTTTATTCTCTCGAGGAAATTATTACAAGTGAGTCTCAAGCCTCAAGAAATTTAATTATGCCGTCTTGACGAAAATCTACAAGCCTCTCCCTTTAAAGGAAATAAGATTTAACGTGGCTTTCATTCGACGTCGGAGAAAAGAGGAAAATCCGCCCGACTTAAACTCTTACTCAACGCCATCTTAAGTTTTTTTTTTTTTTTTGCTCCGTCATTATTTTGAAAAAGAGAGACGGCTGTAGAAATGCAAAAACCGCTTTCTCTCGACGGGTCCTTAAAACTTGGGATGAAGAAAATGAAAGTTTGTAAGTTAAGCTCTCCTTGATTAAAGCACCCACGGTACTCTTTCCCTATGAATATCCCTTTAAATTTTCTCCTCAGTTTTAAAAACCTTCAACTTCACAGAGGTTCGTCTTAAGACGGAATATAAAAGTGTTAAAATTAAAATACTTGTGGAGGTAAGACTTTAAACTATAGCTTGTTGAAAGCACGCAAAAACACCAAGTTGCCTCACCTTTTAATCTGACTTTGATCTTTTATTTAAAAAAAGCAGCCTTTTTAAAAGAAGGAAACCCAGGTATGTGTCATGCATTTAAACCAGACTTTACCCCATGGTTAACAAATTCTTTTTAATATACTATTCCCTTAATCTAAAACAAATAATATCCGACGGTTAAGTTCTCATTCATCGCTATTTTTAAATGAAATAATTAATTTCATTAATACATAAATGAGGTTCATTAATTAATTATTTTATTATTTAATTATTTTTTTAAATTAATTATTTTTTAATTATTTTTATTTTAATTATTTTTATTTTAATTATTTCCTTTCTTTCCTAGTAATTATATTACGATCACCAATATTGTTAGAGAGTGAACTTAAATTACACCTCCTCCACATGTGTTTACCCTAAGGTGGAGATACACAATATACATGCCGTCAAATTGGGGAAGTAGCTTGAATGCCAAAAGAGGGTAACCCCCTGCTGAGATTTGGGGATGGCCTAGTCAGCTTAGGCCGGCCATAAGAGAGAATAAACATGAAAAAATTCAAAGAATAATTTTCATCAAAGGTTTCACTACTGCCCGTTTATTAAATTAAAAATACAACACAACACACACTTCAAATTGTTTAGTTCTGTTTCTATTTTCGCAATAAAACAGGTTAAGCAAAGGTATTGGCTTTATTTAAAAATGCATTTCGAGGATTTTTATTACACATTAGACTGATTTGTGTCATAGAAATTTTTATTTTATAGACATCTATACAGTGGCGTCGCCAGGACTTCTGTCACCTGGTGCGGTCAGTCTTTTGTCCCCCCCCCCCCCCCCCCTTTGGGTAACAGCATCCGTAACCCAACAAAACACAAAACAGTTAACACCTCGTATCACGAATGGGGCGATTTATAATAGTTCTACACGACATTAATAACATTATTACATTCCTACAATATATGTAATGTATTCAAATAAAACTGTGCGAATGTTGAACATCATTTTTATTCACGCACGAAACTTAAATTTTCAAACATCGACGGATTTATACTGTTCTAGTCTTCTCTACTTATAGAAGTAGGCTTATGGCTTATACTGGGAATGAGTGGTTTTTTCCACTCATTCCCAATTAACATCTTGTGGCCCAAGTGATAAAGGAAATGCCTAAATAAAATAGTAAATAAAAGGATGACGGGAGGGGGTTAAAATTAAAAACTTAAANTAACCCTTGGTGGGAGGTATCATCAACCTTCTCCTATGGTTCTTAGCTCCTTTTTCTTATCGTCTCCTATTTTTATCAGACAATTACAAAACTTATAAGTATTTCGAAAATTATTATTCAAGTATTTTATTTATTTTATGTTATGCAGTTATTGTTTAACAGAATCAACTCAATCTAGTTGGATACATCCATATTCTTTAACTTAATACTGATTTGTGTCCGCCCCGCACACCCCTGGCAACGCCACTGCATCTATACATAAGCATTTGATAGTTTGTAATGATTTTTCATACTCACATGGATCATCTCGATTTTAAGATATGGTTCGTAAGATAAATTGGCAGATTATTTTTCTATAGTAACCAAGTTGTTTTTTAACCCCAGATACTCGGTCCACATAAGCTTGAATTATTAAGACTACTGTAAATGTTGTTAATAATGAGCTCTTGGAAGTTGAAAGCAGGTACTTATTACTTACAGGTTGATTGACTGTTTCTTTATTCTTAAAAGACTTAACATTTGAAAACCTTATTATTCTCTTTTTCTATAAATTGATTTACCGTAAGAGGTAGGTCATAGTTATAAGGATTTCTATTAGAGCTATTGAATTGAGTGTGGCTATGCGATATAAGATTGATTGATTCGGATTCGAACTCGTAAAGAGCTGTTAAAAGCATTGATCTGAAAAGAACTGTATCCCTTTGATAGAGCCGTATCTTCCCTCATCCAATAACTAGCCGTATTGAACAGCCCACATTTCAAAGGAGAAACTTATATAAAAAAGTTTTTTAGGATATTGGCAAGAGTCTTCTTCCTGAGGCTGAATGCTTCCTTTGATGGATGTAGCCACTTTTTTTCGCCCTATTGGCTATCTTCTACCAAAGCCTTTTTTTTTCATCTAAACCTCCTATCAATGTTACTTGTTATAAGAGCAGTGATAAGGAGAAAATTAATCACCATTAGCAAATGATCGTGGTAAATGTGGAAGTTTGTGCGATACTGCTGAAGAGATAAAATTGGAGTGAAACTTTTAAAGATAAAAAGAAGTTTGTCCCAACAGAGAATTGTAGAGCAAGGATAATTCCCTATGCCAATTTGTGGTAGATAAGTTTAAATTCAGTAGTATATATTTATTAGAAGAGAATTTATTGCCTTGGCATTAATAAGACAGCCTTATCAAGCGACATAAATCAAGGTAATCCGTTATTATATGTTATCTAATACAAATGTAATAAGTAAAGCAGGGACTTTATAGTTAGATATTCAAAAGCAATGACTTCATTTTGAAAATGTTTACATTAGAATGTTACCTTCATCTAAAAAATCTTTGAAAGCAAATATAAAATGTTCAAAATATTAGTAAGCATACAAATATATTTGGAGATGGGACTACTTATTGTGTTTTTAAACATCTTCAGCATAAAAATACAACATAAATATTTTTATTTTTACATTTTCTTAACTTAAACAGGGCGACGCCAAGGATGGATGTAAACGTAGGTAATTATAACTACTGGTCTAAGTTGGAGCAATATATTATAATTTTATCTTCAACTGTATAATATGTAAAGCGAGGTGTTATCTCGAGTCAAGTTGTTTGTCAACATGGCACCCGGAGTCATAGGGTAGAGAACGTGACGCTATCTAATGTTCAAGTTTAAACTAGTTCGTACAGTGTGTCAGGGAAGCGCCGCTGGAGCTAAAGCGACGGTGCTGCTCTCTCAGACGTAGAAAGTCACAACCGGCTATTATAATTATTAATGGCCTCACATCTCTTGAGGAATATTCCTCGCGTCTCTGCATTTTCTCATCACTAAGTTGAAGCTTTAGAACGAGAAAACTAAGTTTTCCCAAAGCATTTCATCATTTTACAAGGATTTTGAAGCCACTCCTTTTCTCTATTTAGATCCTGTTCAAAATCTTCGTGTAGAGTATCATAACTTGAGAGCGGAATTTCCCCTCAAGTTTGGTCGAAATCACTTTAGTTTCATTTCCCCCAAAATTTATTTAGTTTATGAAAGAGTTATTTTTAATTTAGATGGATTCTTACTTTTATATTCAATTGTGGATATACTCGTCTACCTAATTTTAAACACAGCTAACTAACTACAGTAATTTTAAAGGTCCTGCGCAACTTTATATATTTTTTTCTAAATGAAAAATAAATGCAATTATGTAACAAATGACAGCTTCTTCTAAAATTAGTTGACTGAAGCAAGGATACGGTTTTTGAACCGTTTTAAGAAACGGATGAAGTTTGTTAACCGAGATTCCACTGTTTTTCACTTCTCTCTATAGTTGGGACATAAATGTCGATATATAGATATTTTATAGCGATGTTAATCTCTTGATATATAAATATTTTTTATAAAGAAAAATCTGACAGTTGACTTAGCAAGGTTCCACCTCGTTAGGAAAAATCACTTCCAAGATATCCTGCTAATGTCAGAGCCTGCGGAACGCCCTCTTAGCTCCTTTCCGCGTCTTCCGCTGGAAATGGAGAGACCAGAAAATGATTAGGTGACGTTCAAAAGTGGTAGGAAGGGAAGGTAGAGGTAGTAAGGCGCCAGACAAACGACTAGTGGCTTACTGCTCTGGCTTTGCGGCATTAGTTAGGTTAGACATAGGGAGCTTCCCTGCATTCTGCAGAACATTATAATGGTCCTTTTCAGGACCCCTCCATCACTTCTACTGCGGAGGTACATCTTGACTGAGTTTCGCGCCGTATCACCTCGCTTCTTATACAGAACGGCCAATGAGAGAGTGTCCTGGTAGCTCTTCTGAGAATTACGATATTCCTAGGGTTTCTATTGGTTTTGAGTCACTGGTCTAGTCTAACCCTTGGTGGGAGGTATCATCAACCTTCTCCTATGGTTCTTAGCTCCTTTTTCTTATCGTCTCCTATTTTTATCAGACAATTACAAAACTTATAAGTATTTCGAAAATTATTATTCAAGTATTTTATTTATTTTATGTTATGCAGTTATTGTTTAACAGAATCAACTCAATCTAGTTGGATACATCCATATTCTTTAACTTAATACTGATTTGTGTCCGATGTATCAATAATTAATCTAACACTAATAACAAGTCGAACGTTAATTTTTTCTAATCTCAAATGAAGATTAGTCTTAACTTCATTTAAAAATATGAGATTATATCACAGGAAGATATCAACTTCAATAAAATCTGCTGAATCATAAGAGAAAATAACAGTTTGGAAAAAAGTACAATAGTTAAGGAAGGGAATGGTATAATCCTTGTTCTTTTTTATGAGAAGAAGGTAGTCGTTGGCTGGACAGAATTGCAAAAGACATTTGGTTCTGGAAAGTAGCCAATCCTATTAAGCTAAACTCTGCTCATAGGACTTTTTATAATAATTGGAAGCTTGCGAATCCAATTCTCACTTCGTATTTATAAAAGTAATAGTCCAAACTTTTAGATACTCAAACTATGTGTTCTTGAATTGATGATATTTTCTCAACAATATTTTCATGTTATGGGAATGAAGGAATGAGAGATATAGTAGTCATCATTATCATTTGTACCTGATATCATCACTGAACTATCGATATCTAACCATGGTATCTCATTAAAGTAGTTTCTCCGACGTTAATTTGACTAAATGACTTGAAATGGGTTGATAAATACACTTAACAAGCTTCAGGACGCATAGCTAAATACTTGGAGTATGGTCAGAAGGTCACTACACTTGGGGTTAACCGTTATCTCGAAATTTAACATTAAAGAGAACAGTTAGGTAGAAGGGATGTAACCACGGAGTAGGGGCAGTTTAAACCTGTGCGGTTAGCTTGCGGTTTCGATACAAACCCGACCGAAAAGCGCGTCGCTTCCCTAGCATCCACTAAATATATAGTAAACAATGCATATATGTATATACATATATACATTTAAATCAATTGCACATAACTTGTAATATGTCAGGACGAAGGTCCAGACATGGACCACATCAGAGTCAGCGGAGGGCAAGAATTTTAAAAGGGAAAAAATGTATTAAATTCAATGTATTTACAGATAAGCCGGTTCAATTTTTAATTAATTGATTAAATTTAATTTGATATGCAACTACTAAAATATCAAGTTAAGCAATTAATACTAGTTATGAGCAATTAATTATTATTGTTCATTACATTATTTTAATCATTTAAAAACTTCATAATAAAAATTTGATTCCCAAATAATTGTATATACATTCAGTTAAGGCCCGGATACACGGTCAACATGTTTGCGCAAACATGATTTTTGACGTGTATGGCTTAAATTTGCCCAACATCAGGTATGCGCAAACATCTTGCGCAAAATTTTTGATCGTGAATGGGGGCCTTTAGTCTTAAATGTATTACTAGCCTTCACACCACCCTTCGCGCGATATTCATGCTAGGAATAAGTGGCTTTCTTATTACTTACGCCTAGTGTTACTAGGTGTGCAATGCTTGCAATATTGAGCTGAGCGTGCATTTTAATCATATTTATTTATTTTTTCCATTTTATTCTATTTTACCTATAGAATGACCCCTCATAAATGAAAATATGACAAAAGTTAACATAACAACAATAACTGTACTCTCAAAGAGCTTTCCAACGACATGCATATTGAAGGGCATATACTATTTTAACTTTTGTACCCTGAACGGTCATAGCAACCAACCACAGGAAGGTATAAATCTGAAATGGGTCAAATTGGTTCACGGGGATTCCTGTGGTTGATCACTTTGAGCGTGCCGAATTTTGCACGGATTGGCTCACTCCGTACCCGTACCCCTGTGTACCGATTTGACCCATTTCAGATTTATACCTTCTTGTGGTTGGTTACTATGACCGTGCCGAATTTTGTGCGGATCGGTTCAGCCGTTTAGGAGGAGTATGCATCAGAAAAAATGCAAAGTGTAGTATAAGAGCTTCGCTTCGCTCAGCTCAAAAATAAAATGTCTAAATGGTTTCTTTTCCAAAGCCTTATTCACTAGTAAAAGAATCAGGAAATTATTTTATCATTCATTCCATAAAACCAGACCTTCAGCGACAGATACACAAATAGGAAAAAAGATAAGGCCGGTTTTTAGTTCTTGTAATGTATGCAAAAAAAGAAGTTACAAAATTCTGATCAATGTACAGAAAAAACTTTAATTTCATGTATAGGGTAAATAAAACTTCATTTCTGAATCAACAACTTGCTTCCAGGTAACATTAATTAATCAATCAATCTAAAATATCGGAAAAAAGGTGGTGTACACATCAGAAGTGGAAGAACAACGGCGGAATTCTGATGTTTCAAGTCTCTTTCTTTACTGGGAAGCCTAGATTATTATTATTATTATTATTATTTTTTTTTTTTTAATTTTATTGAATAACACAACTACAATGTAAATTGTAATAAGTGATAATGATAATGTAGCGTGAAAAGACATGAAGAAGAAGTAGTCCAGTGACTACACTTCCTTAGCAGTAAATACATATAGTAAAGTATTTATAGTACAGAATAACTAATGATAAAATAATTATAATAAAGCGGATTAGATTCATTATAATAGATGTTTAAGATAATACAAGAGAAACAATATTTTAAGATAAGAGATCTCTAGGCCATCTCCTCTTCAAACGTCTTGGTGGATTGCTTGGGATAAACTGAGAGGACAGAAGTTGTACAAGAGGATTAGGATGGTGGGATATGGATTCATGGAATTTTTTATATCGGGATACGGTTAGATCTCGGACAAAAGGCACATTTAAATCTTCATGGAGAGTTAGGTTAGAAACATAAAAAGGAGCATTGGTTATTTTTCTAAGGATTTTTGACTGCAGGATTTGGAGACGACGGGAATTGGAAGGCTTGGTGCTGCCCCACACTTCTAGACCGTAGGTCCAAGCTGGTTTTAGAACTACGTTATAAATACGAAGCTTGTTGTTAAGAGAAATCTTAGACCTACGATCAAGAAGGCTGAGCAGTAACTTGTATCGTCGTGTGATGTCAGTACGTTTTGTTTTAGTGTGTAGTTGCCATGTTAATCGTCGGTCAAGGAAAAGGCCAAGGTATCGGACGGAGTCGGACTGAGGAATGGGAACTTGATTAAGGGTGACTGGAGGGCAAGTTTTATGACGAAGAGCAAAGGTGACGTGCACACTTTTCTGTTCGTTTATCTTTATCCTCCATTTCCTTAACCAAGGTTCAAGGAGTAACAAATGACTTTGGGTATTATTGGATGCAAGGAGGTGGTTCTCTTGGACTGAAAGGATTGCCTTATCATCTGCAAAAGTGGCAAGGAATGTTAAGGGATGCTGGGGAATATCATGAGTATATATGGAGTAGAGGAGAGGTCCTAGGATACTGCCCTGGGGTACTCCAGCACTCACAGGGCATATAACGGAAAAGGAAGAACCAAGACTTACACGAAAAAATCTGTCAGTGAGATAGGACTTGAGGATAAGGTAGTAGGTGAAAGGAAGGATGCCCTTGAGCTTCCAAAGCAAGCCAGTATGCCATACTCTGTCAAAAGCTTGAGACTCGTCTAAGAAGACAGCTGAACAGTACTTTTTATTCTCAAGGGAGGACGAAATGACATCGACAATGCGATGGCATTGTTGGATAGTGGAATGATGTGATCGGAAACCAAATTGATGATGTGGTAGGAAATTTGTAAGGATAGGAATAAGTCTGCGAAGAAGGAGTTTTTCAAGGATTTTACCCATTACTGGGAGCAGGCTAATAGGTCTATAGGAAGAAGGAAGGTGACTAGGTTTGGAAGGTTTGGGTATCATTACTATGGTGGCAAATTTCCACTGTGTAGGGAAGTGTGTGGTTCTTAGGACGGAATTAAAGACATGGGTGAGAAAAAGGATGCCCTTTTTAGGAAGGTGTTTCAGGATTTGAGATGTGATGAGGTCGTAGCCAGGAGATTTTCTTGATTGGAGTTGTTTGATTATGAAAATTACATCTGAGGGATTAAAGGCTTTTGGAGGGGGAGATAACTGAAGAGGGGAATGTAGATCACTGATTATTTGATTAGCATGGTCTGGGTCTATTATATCAGGATGGGGGGAAAACATTTTGGTAAGGTGCTGAGCAAAGACTTCCGCCTTCTCAGTTTCCGACTTTGCCCAAGAATTGTTGGGATTTAGGAGTGGGGAAGGAGTAGATTTATAGGAGAGGAGTCGTCGAGTCGCGTTCCATAAAGATTTGTCTCTGTCCGTAATGTTTGACGTGTATTCTGCAAATCTATCGTCATTGTAACGTTTCAGTAAGTTAGTTAGTCGTCTACGAATAGTATTGTAAGTTCGTTTGTCTGATGGATAACGAGTGTCTTGCCAACGGGCCCTAGCACGTCTTTTTTCAGTTATTAAAGTTCGTATGTCAGTAGGTAAAGTTTTCCTATAGTCTTTCTTGTAAACATATGGTGCTGTCGAGTCCCAGATTGAAGTCTGTATCGTGTCAGTCAGTAGCTGTACGGCTTCGTCTATTTCTTCCTGCGTTTTTAATGAAATTTTAAGGTCGAGTCTCTGTTCAATTAGAATTTGAAAAAGGTTCCAGTCAACATGTCCGTTAGTAAGTCTAGGTTTGGGAGGAATTTCGGAAGGGGAAAGATCCAGTGTGAGAATAACAGGGCTATGGTCAGAGGAAAGGTCATGAAGTACAGAAGCAGTTGGATGAAGGTTAGCTAGGGAAGAGGTTACGAAATAGTCTAATATATCAGGCAATTTGTTAGGATCTGATGGAAAGTATGTGTATTCACCAGGTGAAAGGATGTGGTAATTGGTAGAGGACAGAGCATTTTGAAGGGAGAGGTCGCGAGGATTACGAGCGCGACACCCCCACTGGGGATGTTTTGCATTGTAGTCCCCACCAGCAATGAATTTAGGACCAAAGGATTGGAATAAGGATAGGAAGTCTTGTTGTGTAACAGATTGGCTAGGAGGGCAGTAGATAGCGGATATGGTATAATTTAGATTATTATGATGAATTAAAAGAATATTAAATCCAACTGGGAAACATGTATGATTGAAACTCAATGGTTTAATACGTTTTTTATATGACTTCCTGTTTTTTATTTGAGATATATGTATATACATTTTTTTTAAAATCTACTTTATACAGAGCCATTTGGTCATAAGGATTCGTCTATAAAGAATAAAGCAAATGTCACAAGCAGGATCTACTCTCCGTTTGATCATCTCTCAGAGGAGTAATAGAAAGTAAAGTGAAAATTGGCCAGAAAGGAAATAATTTTCCGTCGGAATGAAAAGGGATTTTTTTGATAAGTATATAGGTTGGGTGTAGAAGTGCGTGGATTGGGTTCAGCAGGGTGTGGAAACCTGATTAACTGGAGCTCGAGGGAGTCTTATAACCCCCTCCCCCACCGGCTTCCTATTGATTCCACATAAAAACTTCCCGGTGGAACCCTCTTTTTTTATATATACCACTCTTTTATGACCTACAAATTTTACTTTAACTGCTTTTTAGTAAATTTCCTTTTCCGAAATAAGTTTATAGGTAGTCAGAACATTAGGAGATAGACCTGAAACCATTTCTGAAATCTTTACACATAGTGCCGACTTACCCTTACATATTTATAACGATGCCAGACTATATGAATGTAAAAAATAGTTCGTGAAGATCGTCGTAAAATGTTTGAAAAAAATTGTCTTTCCATATAAAATAACAACTTTATTTTCCGTGTTATGAAAAATAAAAGATAAAATAACCTATTTCAAATTCAACCGGAGTCACGCCAATAAATAGTATATCTACAGATATGATTATTACTCTGGAGCACGTCTCTCCTCTCAAGAAATAAATTTAATACTAATTTATTATTTAAGCATGATCTCTATGAAAAAATGTTCACAAAAAAATTATTCATTCAATATTTATATTTTTTACATAAGAAAACACTTCATTAAAAATGAATATGCATATTATTAAAAATTATTTTTTTGTTTTTCTACAGCCAGTTTTAGTATTAACTAACATCTGCATTAGATGATTACTTTACCTTCATAATTTAAAAAAGTGACGAGAGAAATAGTAAAATTACTTATGATAAATTTAGGAGAGGTAGCGTAGCCGCGGAGGTTAAACCACCTCTGCTCGGCCATCACTGAATCGTTGAGTGGAACGAGATGGGGTTCGATTCCTCGGCGTGACACTCTGATTTATATGGCTCACTATTGATCACATCATACTCGCTTCGGCGGTACAATGTACATATATATGATGTGTGAAGTGACTGCAACTCTCTACCGCGGGGCGTACAAAGGGCCTAAGTGATGGCCTAATTGCAAGGTTCGAACATGTGGTTCGTCCTACCCGTTCTAGTAGGAAGTACTAGACTACTACTACTACTACTATGATAAATTTAAGTCAAGGAATAAAATATTATCTATTAAAAGTAAGACCATGGCAACAATTCAGAGTTTGATTGGTGATTAGTTAATTAGTAATCCCGAATGAACTATTTCCAGAATAAACTAACATTTATTCTGTTGTTTATTCTTTTAACATGAGTTATAGAAAAACCGTCGATTGTGGGGTAATACTAGGATAGATTGTAAAAAAAAATAACAATAAAAAATAAAGGACTAAATAAAGGACTAAAATAAAGGACTAAATAAATAAGGACTAAAATAAAGGACTAGGAATTTCTAGTTGACATTTTTGTTTTTGTTTATTAAGATGTGTAGAGTGAATAAATCACTGTCCAATGTGTTGAATAAATACTAAGCCTAGCAAGCTCAGCTAGAAACTAACGAGTCTAACCATCTCTGACTTCCACCCCTTAGAATTTAACCTCTGTACGCAATTTCCCGGACCATTGGATAAACATCTGATTCTCCCCGATGGAGAGGAGATTGGAACAGCAATTACGAAAATTTGGGTCAGTTAGGAAAGGGGTGCGAGGGCTGGCTCCATTAAGTCTGAACCCCTTGTTCCCCTAGTCTAATTTCTGATTTCACCATGTCCAGAATATTAATTTTTTTTTTTGTTGGCTCACAATTTTTTATTTACGCTTATTGTTCTTGTGTATAGCAACTATGTAGTTTATACGAACTTTTAATTACTGTAATGCTCGGGGACTGCCCCTTACTCAGTCAACCACAGAGCTAGGATTGTAGTTACCCACGTCAAGCAACATTTAGATACTATGTGATAAATTGTGCTGCTCGTTTCATTAAAAACCAAAACATTTGATGAATGTACGAGTATATTGTCAATAAATTTGCGATTTTTCAGTCGAATTACTTGACATTTCCATTCGACTCGTCTTAGATAATTGTTTAAAGAAATATAAAATTAATTGTCCCTACAGAATTTTTTTTTACAATTAAATAAAAATTGGAAAACTTTAACGTTAAATGTCTTTTGAGAGCCAATTGATAGAAAATCGCGGTTAGTCTCATTTTTACCTTAAACTTTTCTGTTTTCGAACATTGGAAGTAAATACTCCAAAACAATTTGTGATAAGAAAAGAAAGTGTAGAACGAGATATATCTCATTCCTTTTCATACAAAAAAGGAGAGGTTATCTCTAACTCCTAGAATTGCAACAGTTTTTATTATAACCTTTATTATCTTACTATCTTGTTTGCTAACACAAACTTTTTTTTAATAACATAGAATGATATCTTAATTTAGTTCATACTTATTTAAAAACAACTGCATTTGATTAAGAGCAGAATACAAATCTGGGCTGGAAAGATTGCAATCTATTCTGTGAAGACAACGACGTCATTCCGTCTACTGGACGCCACTTTAGTGGTATTGAGCATATATATATATATGCTCGCAAACAGAACTCAAACGTTTGAGTTCAGATTCGCACCAGATGGGACCTCAGAGAAGTACATGATGTCCTAAGGAAGTAGAAATGTTAACTCTACGGTTTAATTTTCAGTTAGTTGTTGCTTCTAATGAGCATTACTATATCCTCAGTATCCCTATAGACCTTCCAGTTGACACGGAGAATTATCGAACTATAAACGTCAAAAGGCAATTCAAGACCTAGCGTTTTATATAATTTCTATAGGTGTCTTCAGGGTTAATAAAGTGATGTAAAATTATTTCTTTAAATTGTGATATCCTATTTTTGGGATATTCTCAAACCTTATGAGTTGCCAGCTGTTCCTCTCATAATTAAAAGAAAAGTTAATTATTTAATAAATTAAAAATTACTATTTCTTTGCTGTAAGTAAATTTGTCAAAAATTATATAGTCAACCAAGGAACCGCGGAGTATAGAGACTAAAATGGCACCATTTTTCCCCACCACTAGAATACTAAGATTGAAACCCTTCGTCCTGGTTTTCAAATAATAATACAAACACCTTTTATCTACGATTTTTACTAAATGTAAACATTGTACCTCTGTTTAGATGCGTAGAAAGTGATTCTTTACATACTTGTATTTATTGCGCATGCGCGTCTCATACTTCTGAAGAATTCCTCTTTTTTACCACCCTAGGGCGGTAAAAAAGAAGAATTCTTCACCTTAACGCACGATTAGCGAGTTTGTTTATATTTAACAAAACTAATTTGCTGTTTGTATAATAAAAGTAACTGTTTATATCGATTTTTTTGAGAAAATCAATGAGTGATTTAAGTGATTATGACGAATATGAGGAGAATAATGCGCCTCCCAAAATAATTAATTTGGCACAAAATAAAACTAATGACTTAATTTCATCTTTATCAAACGAGAAATACGAACTTACATACAGGAAGTTTATTATTTTTTCTGTATTTATTATAAAAATCTAACAATCGTAGATAAAGTACGGTACTTAACTCATGCATTGCAACAAACATTGCTCGTGTGGTTAACTTCGTGTGCAAACTCCACACTCGGATGCAAAATGCTACTTTCCGAACTAGACGCGTAATGTACTATTAAATACTTGTCTCCTGTCATATCACTACCTTTTTACACAGAGAAAAGTCTTGAATTTTATAGCTTGTTGGTATTCTAGGGGAGGGGGAAGCTGTGCCACTCCCCACACCCTCCGGTCACATATTATTACGCACACCTCCGGTGTCATATATTATGATACCTCAATTTAGTTTCTATAATCAGTGCTAGGAGCAGTCTGAAGCTGTCATCGAGCTCTAACAAGTGATCTAGCGTTTTATTGTTTTTTATTAGTCACAACACCCCTGGAAGAGCTAAACTGCTATTATGATATCAACTGCGGGAGACCACACAAGTTTCCTCTGGTTACCCGCCAGTTACTTACTTACTTAAGTCCTGTCGCTCATTTGAGGGCATAGGGCCTCAACAATGCACCATTAAACTCTGTTTTTGGCCAAATCATTGGCCTCTTGCCAGGTTTTTCCTACATTAGCTAACTCTTTGGTTTTTCTGGGCCTATACTATCAGTATAGGAAGAAAAACATTTAACTAGCCACATTTATATAAAGTTCACCATAAAAACACAAATAATAATCTATTTATTTATTTAAAATTTGTTTATTATTATATATATATATAT
>KZ651061.1:1190342-1205667 GCA_001010745.2 Gerris buenoi
ACGTATCAGCGATATGTATAAAGAAGCACGTACGTGCTTATTTGCCCATTTTTATTATTTATTATTTATTATTATTTTTTACTTTTATTTGTACTTATGTTTTATTTTTTTAATTTTTATTTTGTACTTATGTTGTATCGGCTTTGTGTTTCAGGTATGTACGAGATATCTGTGATGATTGATACAATCAGCCGTAAAACTCTGGGTATGTTAGTTTATATCTAGTTTAATCAATGCTATTTATTAATACAATTGATAATTACTATCACAAAGATGTTTATTAGGAAAGCTTTAAATGATGTATCGTATGATTTGGAGTTGAGACTTGGATATTATAATTTATCCTATATTTTTCATCTTTCTTTTTTTTATTAAAATCACCAAATTATGACGTTAGATTTTTCTTAGAAATATATTGCTTCTTAAGTTTTATGGTGAAAATGAATAACGAAGTGTTTTGATTGGTCTTTTCCCTCCAATTTGGTGGTTAATGAAATATAAATAATAAAATCACATAAAATGCTAAAGACGTATAAACTGTTAACAACGATTTATTTTCGATATTTATAAAACCAAGTGACATATAATTTGACATATAAAAAAAAATAAACAAAACAAGTAACAGGGTTCCATAATAACATGTTTTCCCGTCTTTTTGAAGCTTACGTTTACGCGAGCGTTGCTCGTGAACGCTTGGACGGATAACGTTTTCCAACGTACTCAGCCTGGGCATTGGTAAAATGAACATTTGTACCAAATTTCAACTAACTCGGTGATCTTTTACTCAAGTTATCTTCATTGGTAGATATTTTGTGACGGTGATTTCACGACGGTTATTTTGTGACGGTGATTTTGGTCGTTTTTTTTTGGATTCACTCCCAGGCTCCGAACGTGCCATAAGGAACTTCGTTCCAAAAAAAGAACATCACCACGAGGAAGAGTCGAGGTAAAAATGAAAAAAAAAAATAAAATAAAAAAAATAAATAAATCTTCACAATTTTATCATTTTTATCTATATTACAATGTTAATATCATTATAGATTGTTAATTTACGTAAATAATGTTTTAGGTCAATAAATTATTTGCATTTTATTTATTAAATTTATGTTTGACCACTGAAAATGGGGGACAACACTGATAGATGTGCTTTATTAAGGAATATTAAATAAATAAATACAATTAAATAGTAATTAACTTATAATTAAAGTAATTAACTTTTATATGTATTAACTAATAAACCTATCAGAGAAGGGAGGTAATACTTTTATAAATAATTTATTTATAATTCATATAAATTCCCCTAACAACATAATTCATTTGCAATTTCACTTAACACGATAGGGTAATCATATTTTTGACTTAGTAAGGCACTATTATATCAAAAACATTAATTACCTCAAGATAAATTGATAGTCGTAATGAACGTTTATAAGCTGATACTTTGAATTGAACAAGTTTAAAATTTACATTGTTGTAAATTCATGGATAAATTTCCATATAGTAATGTAAATAGTAAACTTGAAGGAGTTGATTCGGTAGGGATATGGCGGTCCATAACTGCTGTATTATTCAGCGAGCCAATTTAAACTAAACCCTGGTGTGGAATTATTTATACTATTCTGAACCAACAAGTTGGCAACTTTGCTTACTATTTTAAAGAGAACCAGTGACTTGAGCTTCAACAAGATATCTACACTTTAAATGGAGGGCTTAGCTCACCGTGTTAGAATTATTTAACATATGTGTGGCGCAATAGCCCGTGAAGGGCTTGGAACTGCCAAAAGGCTTATACAACTACACATGTAATGGACGAGTCCCTTTATGAGCTGCATAAACCGTATTTTATTGACGTTCGTAACCTGATAGACGCAACTTCACTCTTCCCCCTTAACTAGCCACCTATGTTAATTTCAATTCTGGGTAAACACCGAGCCTTCCCTTGCCAAAGTTTCGGGAATCGAACAGATAACCTGAATCAAAAGCAAATAAGATACTAATTAAACAACCTGGGACCACATAAAAATATTTGATCAAGCTTAGAAACGAAATAATCTTATACATCAATTGTTTCTGGCGAAATATTTAAAAACTTAGCCTTGGTGAATACAATTTATAAAGAGAAATTAAGTTTGTTCAAAACCTAACAATATACAGCCTTTCAACATACATCTCTTCCTGTGTACCTATACAATAATATATATTTATGTATGTGTAATATGTAGGTATATAGACTGCGTAAAAATATTAAGAAAATAGTTAATCATAATGAGTTAATATTTAAAGAGGATGATTGTAGTATAAACAGACTCCATTTAAAATATTATAGTGATATATTAAATATATTCCATCACAACACAAAAACTTCTGCTTGTCTCCGGTTAAAATTTTAAATACCTGTTTTAATTGTAATTTACACGATGTGTATGAAAATCGTTACGTTAGAACGTAAAACGTAAGATATCGATAAGCACGTATTTTTCTCTATTTTAAACGTATAGGTCCGCCTCCATACTTTTTAGCGGTGTCAGTTTTGGTTTTACTAAAAGAAACAAAATTAAGAAAGTTGTTTGTCTCATTTAAAGTTGAAGTTAGATATTTTCCCTGTTTTATAATTCCAATTTTACATTAGAAACTTACATTTACGTGAGTGTTACGCCCGAATGCTTAGGCGAATCAAAATTGTTCTGGGCAGTGGTAAAATGAACACTGTCCTAATTTAAACGTTTAACTAAATCGGTCATCATTTACTCAAGTTATCGTCGTCGGTCGGTTTTTGGATTCGTTCCTGGGCTCCAGACGGCTATAACGTGCTATAAGGATCTTCATCAAAAAAAAAAAAAGTATAATGAGTTAACAAATAACATATTAGACAGCAATGTTCTAATATAGAATTAGAGAAAACAATCAAAACAATATTAGGATGTGAATTTATTGTGAATTTAATCAGCAAATATACAGCATAAAGCAACAGTATATTCTTGATTTAATCTAGCTATAAAAATAAACAGAGCTTATAAGTACACACTATATGCTTTATAATTTATTATTAATAAAAATTCAGATTTTAAACTCGCAATAAAATGTATCTCTGTGGAAACAGTGAATTTAAAGTGGAGAAAATACAAAGAATAATAAATGTTCCTTCGGTTTAGAGATGTAATAACTCTGGTACATTACAAGCATGGCTGCATTCTACATCAAAAGCCTTCGTAGAAAAGGCAAAATAACTGGAAATATTTTACTCGTGATTAGGATATAGTGTTCATCCTCCTCCTAGTTTATTGCGAAATTGTAACTGCGTCTCTTTACATTAACTTAATGCAAGCTTTCTTACTTAATTTACAAACACAATTTGTTTTAAATAATTAATTTCTAACACTCCATTTTCTACATTATCTTACAGAGGCAAATCTTTTTTTGCCTCTGTTTATTTTTTTTGACGAAGTCAATCATACATCACATGAATTATACACGAAAGTTAACAATATAAAGGCATATGCAATATATGTCATACCTGTACAAAATTATGTCAGTTTTGTTAATGTATTCAATCTATAACTTATATCACTAAATGGATTGAATGAAATTATTGAGGCTGAAACGGTGGCTCTTGCGCATCTGGGAAACAAATAATTGTTCATCAGCTGTGCTGTAAATGATGTGCTACAGAGGTCAGTTCAAGCATTCTTTTTTTTATAATGTTTTATTGATTAACACAACTACAATAATAACATTGCAACAAGTGATACTGTTGTTATTGTTTACATGGAGGGAGCAACGTGAAGCAGAAGTAGTCCAGTGACTACACTTACTTGGCTTGAATATTATAAATTAATTGAAATAAAAACTTAATTAAATAATGATAGAGTAGATTAATATTACATTAAATAAGATTTGAAAATAGATAATTATAATATTTCAATGCCTGTTAAAAAAGATTTTATTCGAAAGAAAATGCTCATTTTAAAATCAGGGTTGCCGATAAAAATCTCAGTCTTATTGACCTTAAAAAGGGTCAATTTAGACCAATAAGAGTTTAAATGCAAAAGGTTGGAAGAACTGAGTGGAAACCAATACGAGGTTGGAGCCCTTTAGGATATATATAAATATTGAAAACAGTGTTTGTGGTAAGAGAGGGCCCTGCATTAGTCCCTGATATTACCTGACTGGTGAATGCAAGAAGCCCGAGTCTAGCTTTAGTAGGGTCTTACCTAACTACGGCCATCTTGTTTCCTGATGAATATATTCATGAGAGCACTCCAAGGGACCGGCACTGTATCTTCACTTCTAAGCACGCTTATAAACCAGAATAAAGCCACTTACATATTAGTAACAAAGTACACAGTCGGTCCAACCTTTAAACTACACTAATATACACTAACAATTACAATTATATGCATTTTACCACAGAACTCGATATCAATTTAACCCGTGGAAATTTAATTTTATTCACACCAATTCCTTTTTTTATTCAGTATTTTTAATTGAATTGCTCGATGCATCAATAACGATTATTTATTTGGACTATAATCTTAAAACTAAATATGTTTGTGTTATTATATTTCCTAGCCTTTACTTTAAACTGAGATATCCCAAAAAATCCTAAGTGGGAAAATATTATTTTTCAAAGATGGTTTCGACGACTTTAATAATAACAACTAGGGGTTCTGCTCTGCCCCTACTCGCTTCGCTCGTCAAAAGTAAAGGTTTGTTTGTTGATTTGTTAATCTTTATATAGATTTAATAACTTATCAAAATAGTTTTGTTTTGTTGTATATTGAAAGCTGTCACTTTTTGATTAAGGCATGTAAACAAACAATGCGCTTTCTTTATTACATCGCCCGTGTTTTGTTTATTTTATCGGGAATGACAGTTCCCCGTGTCATTCTTGAGCGGAATTTACTATGAGAACCTCCCCTTTCTCCACCGGAGAACCTCCCACTTATCTTTATCGCACTCTTATCAAACAGTTATATATCACTCTCTCTCTGAAATTGTTTGTTTACAAAACTTTTTAATAATATAGATAGATTTTATTCTGTAGTCAATTTAAATATATGGACCTAACAAGAAAAGTAATTTTGCAGTGAAAATAATTTTTTTTGATATATTGATGAAATGAGTATGACTGATGAAACCCGAAAACAAGATATAAATAATCCCTGTTTTTTTTTTTTTTTTTTTTTTTTTTTTTTTTAAAAAGAAGATAGTCGCCTATGTGGAAAGATAAATAAATCTTCGCTTCATTTACTAACCTGTTGCCTAGCTTTGACACAGCTTAGATGTCAAAAATTCCTTTCAATAGTAGTTTCTTTAGGGGAGTTTAAGGAATTCTACATCCCAGAGAAAACTTGTGAATTCTATCTTAGTCAATTGTATTAAGAGAATAGAAGAGTCTAGAAAGAACATTACTTAACATTAGTTAGTTCAATGGAGTAGCATAAATAATCTATGTCTTTAGATTCATTCCCACATAAAAGCAGAAAACTATAACATTGCTTTTAACTTAAAACTAAAATATTTGTTATAAGTTTAATTTACTAGGTTACATCAATTCTTTATAGTTCTTTTGTGCTCCAATCAACTCAAAATTAAGTTACTACAGAATGGAAATAAGTTGATTTTTAAATACGAGCTTTTATTCGTACCTATTCTTCTCACCAAACCCTTTCATTTGATACCCATATCATGGGCGTGCTAAAAAAATAACTAGTCCGCCATCTTGGGCTGCCCGTAATATTGGATTTATAATTACGTCACTTAGCTAACCTAACCTAAAACTAAACGTGTATGCAAAATTTCAATTCAATCGAATGAGGATAACTGCTTTAAAATTCAGGTGCAAGATTTGACCCAAACATATATAGGTACATGTACTGGCTTAACTCTTCATTTTTTTCAAATCTCATCCTTCGCCTGCCTCTTGTACACGTGCGTTCCAGTGATATCCTTTCAATAATTACCTTTGACCATCTTCCATCTTCTGTTCTAATCAGGTGTTCGTGTCCAGCCTATTTTATTTTTCAAGTTTGCATTTAAAGTTTAAAGGCGATCCTTGTTTCTCTTTAACCTGTTTGCATTATCTAAGTCGATTCTGTTTGCCTGGAAGCTAATAAAGATTAAATATTTATTTCAATTAGCGGCTGGGTCGAGGCGCCGCTCCACGCTCTAATAACACTCAGGAGGGGATTAATATTTGCCCATCGTTTCCCCTCTGCTTTTTTTCATAGACTATTTCCCACTTTACTTTCATCTGATTTTTCCAACAACTTTTTTAAACTACCGAGTAAATAATAAAATTTTCTGAAAATCCATCTTTTACTAAATTAATTTCAATATTTTCTCAGTTTATTTTTATACCAATTTTACATGATTGCTCCAAAAACAAGAAATTCAATCAATTACGAGTTTAGAACTTTTTAACAACGCTAAGGATAAATAAAACCTTTACTTTATTTATATTATCCTTAATTTATATTTGAGTAAGTTCTACAAAGCACAGGAATGTTTTATTTGTATGCATTTATCGATTTCAGGGATTAGCCGGCTTCCAATGAACACAGTGATATTATAGGTTTGTTCCAACCTATAATATATTAAAATCAAATTATGATTATTATTAACAATGGGAGACAGACAGAGCAAAATAGACTCCAGAGCATCGTTACTGACAGAGGAAATTATTCTTCAGTATAGCTCAATTGGTAGAGCGCTATACTGGAAATATAGAGGCCCGTGGTTCAAGTACCGGGGTTGGAGTCTATTTTTCTGTCTGTCTCCCACTGTTAACAATAATTTGATTTAAATTAAAATTTAAACTTTCCGTAGTATGAATACTACCTAAAACTTAAAAATTAAATTTCTAATTGATTGTACTGGTAATGTCAATAAACCCGTTTGTGTTCTACATAAAATTGTTTGGACCGCATGGAAAATTATATGCAAACGATCCATGAGTAGTAGCTTGGGGATGGTACCCAGTCGGGTTGGAACGGCTTTTATCCATTGCGCATGTCCGTGACTTTCTGGATATGGTTCAAACAAACAAACAAACAGATAAAAGGGCTAGAGAGATAAGGGGATGCAGCTCACGGTGTATGTGTACTTATGTAACATTGGGTGTATATGACTCTTCATTTATCAAGGCTGGTAACCTTTACTTTTTATAATATATATGCTAGCGTATTTATTCTTTCTTAATAAAGGGCAATGTATACTTACGAATTATTAACAAATTAAGGCATGAAAAATGACACAAGCTTGAAGCAGTGGCTTATGGTATTAACATTTTTTTAGTATGGTTACAAGGTAATTATTGATAATAAATTAATTTTTTCCAAAAAAAAAAAAAAAAAAAAAAAAAAAATCAAGGGAGCCGTGTTCTAGATACAATTTATTTCAAGTAACAAGTTTGGGGAAGTACTCTTAGAAGTTGTCAAATTTTCAACAATAAAACTAAAAATCTCTCAAAGTAGAGCGTTTATGTGAGCTCTGCGGAGCTCTGTTAAAGTGTTAGAGCGGCAGATGTGGCTGGCCCACGTCGAGTTGCTTTTTACTGCCACTCCAAACCAGCAGATATAAAAACTGAGATAGCAGTCGCTCTCAGACAGAGAAGGCAGCAAACCTTTTAATGGTCTTCTTTTAACTGCTACCAGTTAAATACTTTCTTTTACCAGCAAGCCGTTTTCAAAAGACAATTGACAACATTTTCTTCTCCGCTTAAAAAGACCATATAACTCTTCTTTTTTTTGAGAACCAAACATCCTGCCGTCTCACGATTTCAACTGGGTTTACTACTTTCTTTTGTTTCAAATGTGTTTTTCTCCGATTGAAAAATAATACTCGAACTGAAGCAGTTAAAGGAAATAATGGCGAATTTTATCACATTGGTTTCCTGATAACGGGTACGTTCTACTCAAACAGATATCTTCACTCAAATGTTGGATTGCCTTGGAGAAGAAACGAACTTATCAGTTCAAACGATTTACTACATACTGAAAAAATGCTCGTGTTTATTGAGATTGCTTGTAGCTCTTTGGTTGTTCGTAATCCTTGTTTACGTGAACTATATTTTACAATTTGAAGTAAACATGTGAATGATTTCTTTTGCTACTGGTACTATGGTCTTTTAGAATCGTGTATACTGAGGATTTCTTCCAAGAGTTCTTACCAGAGGTTTGTTCCCTTTAATAGCTTTAACCTGAAGATTCTCTTTTTTGCACCTTAATGATTTCTTTCATATGTATGTGCGGTTAGAAATAGTATATTATGTAACTAGACTGTGAAGTGAGTTTTTTCTTTACCGCGGCAATTAAAAAAAATAGTCTTATTTTCAACTTTTTTTAGGGTTTCGTTGGTAAAACCAAAAAAAAAAAGAAACCCTTATAGTTTCGTTCCTGTGTCTGTCTGTCTGTCACTCTGTACGGTTCCAATAACTTTTGAAGCAAAAGAGATAAAAGCGTGAAACGTACCAGTATTAAAGATCGTTTTAAAATAATCAGCTGTTCAAATTCAAAATGGCGGATAATTCACATCGCGAGAAAAAAATATTTTTTTTTAAATTTTCAGTGGGGGTATCAAAAAAAGGTATTGAAGAGTAGATTACAAATATATATATAACACTTGGGGTTAGCGTTTAATTTTCGGGGCTATTTCGTCAGAAAAACATCGACATTTTTCGTTCCCCCCCCCCTTAACCGTAACTTTTCCTATTACTACTAAAAATATAGAAAAATATGCAAAATGTGCGGTCTCCAGGGGGCATAGAAAAATAAGATTAGCAATTCGATCTGATATACTGGGAATCCAAGATGGCGGATAATGCATGTCACTCGAAAAATATTTTTTTAAATTTTGTGTGAGGTATCAAATAAAAGTTATTGAAGAGTAAATTACAAATATATATAACACTATATAAAATATATATTTTATTTTTCCCACCATTTTGTCAACAAAATTAATAATCCCCCCCCCTTACTAATTTTTGTTCACAATACCAACGAAACCCTTTTCACGTGAGTCCTCTGGCCTTACCAATTTTTTTCTGTATTCTTTATCTAAATTGTTTCCTTGTGCAAAATTTAGAGAAGATTGAAAAACTGTAAGAGGTTCAAAATTGGTGTAATAGGTATGCGATGAAACTTACAAAGCAAAGTAATATAATACCAGTAAAAACAGAGCGTTTTTTAATATACAAAAAAAAAATTATTTTTACAGCAAACAAAAAAAACCAGTTAAAAAAAGAAACCTAAAATAGGTTTAACCACGTTGTCTGAGGTTTGATAAGGAAGTAAACTCAGTTTTCACAGGCAATAGGCCGAGTAAATATCCAATTATATTCATTATTGTCCCCGAAAAAGATCTAATGAAAATAATGTATCGACGAGGATATCGTTAGTCAGTATTATTACCACCGGTAAAAAAGGGGAAAAGTTAAATTGTTTTGGGTGCATCTTTAAATCGAAAAGAACATCAATTTTAGATTATTTGTTGCTGCAAAATAGTCACAGGAATCGGATTAAAAATTCCATTAAGTCTGTAACTACACAACACAGGAAACTTATTCACCTCCTTATTTCACAACAACAAGCCACTGGGAGGAATCTGTGACACTAGGAGACCAGCATGGAGAGTCGCCTGGTTTACGAGTTGCAGTGTCTCTGAGTCGCCGCCGTTACTGGAGTATCGTCTGAGTAGCGCCAGCCCAATAACACATGCTGAGTCTCCCCCGTACACGGTCATAATGTTTGCGCAAACATTTTGACCGTGCATGGGGCTGTTTGATATTAGCGCAAACATGTTTAATCGTGTATGAGGGGGGGGGGCCTTTAGACATTGTCTCCTACTTTGAAGGATATTTGCGTATCCCAGTGTGAATAGGGCCTAAAAGTGCGTGTGTTTCAGAAGTTCTACTGCGCGAGCTTAAATGTAAAAAGAACATAAGTGCTGAGGACATTAAGCACAAGCATCCCTTGAATACTTCAAGTTGGGAGGGGAGAGGGGCAGGGAGGCACTTTAGGCGTCAGCTTAATACAACCCATTTTTCACGGGGAGGAGAAAGACGAAAATTCCTGACATTTCCTTCAAGCCAGCTTAGAAAGTGGGTTAGTTAGAGAGGAGCTCATTTTCTAGAGGATTCTGACATTTGAATAGGTGGAAAGGGAGAGATCTAGATGTTGAAGAATAAAATAATTTAGAGAACCTTCATTTACAACTCCCCTATTTCTAAACATGGCAAATGGAAGGTGAATAATTTTGAAAATAAATACAAGGTATTTTTGGTACAGAAATAAAAGCTGCGGATTGAAAAGAAATCATTTCTCGTGTCTCACCGAGGTGAAATCGAGATTTTCAGCTTTTTTATTATGCAAAAAAAAATGGAATGTATAAATGTAATATACATATATTTTGCACATTCCCACTATTTTCAAAAAGTGTTTAATAAGTTGTTTTTTTTTTTTTTTTTTTTTTTTTTTTTTTTTTTTTTTTTTTTTTCTTTGGGGATTTTAGTCCCGTTCGACTATAAGACAAAATCAAGTAATATGATCCATGATACTTGACATGTTTTCTCTTATACAATAATCGGTGAATGCGTTTGACGTTGCAGAAAAAATAATGCAATTTGAGAAAAAATATTTTCTATGTAACTTTTTATTGCATTTAAATGGATATATTTATTTTATTATTATTTAAAAAAAAAAATAAAAATAAAATATCTATCCTAAACGAAATGAAATAAAAAAAACGTTTTAATAAGATAAAGGTGGTTCATTAGGCGGATTATAATAATAAATAACGAACTAAGTTGAATCACATATAATTTAAGAATTTTATTTTATCCATAAGACGTAGTGTTGTTACATGTAAGGTGTAAAAACTTAAAGTAGACAAACTTGTTTCATGCTAAAAACCAAACCATTGACAATTTTAATACTATTATATTCATATATACCTAAATATGTAATTTTCAAATAAATTAGAGGAAAAGGAACGATTTTAAAAATAATAATATTACTAAATTATTTCTCATTAGTAATGAAAACAATTTAATTAATTTTAATAATGTTGTTTGTTTAGATACAAACATATATGAAGGTGGATGGCTCTAAATGTTGAAACAGGCTAAAACGTTTCAACATAAAATATGTGAAACTATACTTAAAATTCTTATACCTTACTCTCTATTACTACATCTTATATAATGTATAAGATGTAGTAACATCTTATACATTAGTTATATAATGGAGTAACATGAGACGGAACATAGAAACACATAATATGCAGTCTAAATGTACTGCACACCCCTTTTTTTCATGACCTTTTGACCGATTTTTACAATTTGCATTGCATCTTTATGGTTTGCTTTTTAGCTTGTGTATTATCATCTTCATGACACACACGAATTCATGAGATTTCTTTTTAAGATTCAATATTGTAAGTTTTAAATTTTTATAAGTTCAAATTTTTAACTTTTTTTTTTAAACGTCCGACGTACTTAACTACCGGCTAATGAATAATTAAGTATAAAACCAAATGTATTCTTTTTAAGTCTCTAGAAGCCTTCTCTGAATCTAAGCTGAAAATTGACACATTTATAGGAAAAAACCTATCGTGGCCGGATTTTTCCTAAGGTAGTCAGAATAGGTATTACTATTCAGCAAAAGAACTAAATAGGAAAAATTAGAGAAACTCGTCAATGTATACATCTACTTGGAGACTTTTTAATGGTCTTATATTACTTTGCTTTGTAAGTTTCATCACACGTTTCCGTTACCCCAATTTTGAACCACTTCCCGTCTTTCAATCTTCCCCAAATTTTGCACATAGATACAACTAAGGTGAAGAATACAGAAAAAAATGGCGTCATATTTCTTTGCTTTTTAAGTTTCATCGCACACCTATTACCCCAATTTTGAACCTCTTCCCATATTTCAATCATCCCAAAATTTGGTACATAGATACAACTAAGGTGAAGAAAACATAAACCAAAAAAAAAAGTTGAAAATAAGACCAGTTTTTAAAAATGGTATTTTTATATTAGTTATTTTCATTATCGTAGAAAAAGATAGAACTAGTTTGTTTTGTCAACCTTTTCAATTAAATTCTAAACATCACGATAAAAGTTGAAAAACGCCCGTTGGCTAATTGTAAACTGTAAAGGATCTATTACAGAAAGTACTGAAAACATCGAGACGATAAGAGAAACTTTGTACCTTCCTTTGAGTCTGGGAAGCAACTATAAATTTAAAACCTTAATTCAACGACAAGGTTGACTGTAACACGGAGCATGTTTTTTTGTAAGAGATTAAGGAAATACGAATCCTGGACATGCATTGTATCCCCACAAATGCATTGCTGCAAAGATTCAGCAATGTATCTAGAATGGAAGCTGTAGGATAGAGTTTGTATGATGTTAAGGACCTTTTACAAATGTATGTTCCATGTTACGACACTTTATGTTATACAATTTCTTACTAATAAGATAACCCTTATAATTAATTTTAATAAGAGGGTAATTTTCTTATAATATTATAATATATCATGACTTCATGGATAACTGTTTACAATACTTGGAAGGAATTTGAAGGTATGCAATTAGTTGAAACTATATTCTTCCTAATTGGTCTCTTTCTTAGAACTAGCCATTTATCTCTGAAAATAGGGTTTCTCCATTTCATCAGCTAATTAGAGAGTTTATTAATGTTGAATAATCTTTCCCAATCAAAACCTCAAATCAAACTGTTTTAGCCATGTATACTCCTATAAAATACCGCCATCCAAATTGGAATACATATTTTTCTGTAATTTTATTAGAAAATTACATTGTACATGTTACATTATAATGTAACTAACTCACAATAATATATTGGTAAAAATTATTAATTATAAATTAAATTTTTAAATAATCATTTTTATAGGAACGTCATTTTGAGATATTGGAGTTGTTACAAATATATTTAAGTGTAGCAATACGCCAATGGTTTGAATATTACACAATAGATGGATTTTGATGATTTGATAATCGCAAGCAACAACCATTTTAAAAGATTATAGAGAACCACTAGCATAAAGCATAAAACCTTTAAACAGCATAATCACATCTTACTTTTTATCATCACTAGCATAAAATCTCTGAATACCATCAAGCCTATTTATAAGTAGCTCTAACCTCCAACACAACTAGCATAAAGTTGATGCATAGTACATAGTAGAAGCAAAAAATTGTATTTTGGCCACTATTTTCCAAGATGGCGGCTTGAGAACAACTTTTTTTTTCGGGGACTTTATAGGATTTCAATCAGGATGCCCCAGAGATAATTTGTACAAAGTCTCTTGCTTATATGACGCATTTTTGTAAACATCCCTTTTTTTGCTTAAAATGACTGGACTAAGTTAAGTTATAAACAATACTTTTTTACATAAATTAAAGTATCAATTTAGCCAATGTTAAAAAGCGCAGACGTTTCAAATGAATCTCACTTTTGATAAACTATAAAAGTTTCATACAAATCAGATAAGTGCTTTTAAAGCTATTGGTGTAAATGAATGTATGTTTGTGTGCATGTAGAAGAGAAACAAGTAGGCGGAGAAGATTATTGAAACTTACATGGCCTACCATCCAAATTTCATTAAATTTGATGAAGAATATGTTGATTCGGAAAAATTGAGCGACAGACTAACAGACACGGGACCAAAAATGTTGTCTGATGTCTGAAACGGATTTTTGTTTTGGAATTTTTGAAATCGGAGATATAAAAAAGTTCCATTCTTCAGAACGATCACATAGCTTCCGTTACCTTTGGAAAGCTCGGAAGCAACAATGCACTCTTCTTAAAAATTAATTTAGAGATGGATATATAAATAGTTTAATTTATTGTAATTATTTGATGACACATTGTTTTTTTGTGATTTCATTTAAAATCTTTAATTACTTTAGAGATATTGTGAGGAAAACTCGCTAGGCATTAATAAACGGATTACATCCGTATAGTGCAGAGTATATTTTATATTATGTCTCCTTCAATTTTTGTTCAATACTATTTCTTTCATTAAGAAAACTTTAATATAGTATTTTATTTTTGTTTTATTTTATTTTCAGTTCTTATTTTATATCTTCTTAGGCATTATATTTATGTGACTCATTAAAAAGAAAATATTAAACCTTTCCCCTCCTCATTCTAGAAAAAGTTGTTTTCTTAGTTTTAATAAAACTTATCTAAATGAATATAATAAAGAATAGTAGAAAAAAGTCATAAATAAAAGATCTGGCAAGCGCACAAACAATATTTCACTACAGAGGAAATCACAGTAAGGGGAAGGAAGACATCCCTAGCTAAGGAAATGTTGTGGCGCCAAAATAAAGGAAACAGATTTCAACCAGACACTAACTCAGATATGGCGGGAGTAAGAAAACTTTCTCAACTTGAGTTCCACCGAATAACTTTTCCTTCTGACATCTGCCTCTTTAGTCAGCTAATTATTTACGTAATCTCCATACATTAATCATATAACTAATGTTATTTAAAATTCGTTTCTTCTCTTAAATGTATATGTATGGTTAGTTCATAATAACTTTTAATAGTAACAACTTGTGATACTTGTGAGAAGAATAAAATTAATTTGTACAACAAGCTGCTATTCATATTAAAAAACTAAGTTAATCTATTATGTAGATATAAACAACTAACTTTAATTTCTAAAAACAATCATCTTTTAATTTTCCAGTCTGACCATTGGGAATAAATAAAAGGGTGTTCCACAACAATCTATAAAAAAAAAAACACCTAGAAAAATAATAGAAATCGTGAACTAAAAATGCTCTATGAACGTTTAGATTTTTAGATAATCGAACTTTGAGTTCGAGATATATTAACTTTTTGGCACTTTTCGCTAATGTTCTTTTCAAAACGAAAAATGAATAGACAAATTTATTTGATCTCCAAAAGGGAGAAAAAGTGAACTTTTCTCCCTAGTTTACTGGGAAGAAAGTTACTCATTGTACCCAGTCGGGTTAAAAAGGGAGTACCTAATGGAAAATGAGGAAATCATGAATTCTCATGGATATTCTTAATTGTCGTTTATTTATTTTTATTTTATTTTATTTTTTTTGCTTCCGAGCTTACCGAAGGTAACGGAAGCTATGTAATCGTTCCGAAGAACGAAAAAATTTTAGGTCTCCGATTTCAAAAATTCCAAGACAGAAATCCGTTTCAGACATCCGGGAACATTTTTGGTTCCGTGTCTGTCTGTCGGTCTGTCGGTCTGTCGGTCTGTCACAAATATTTGCGAACCACCATATCTTAAAAACTACACGTCCAATTTTAAT
>KZ651061.1:1208387-1238299 GCA_001010745.2 Gerris buenoi
TTTAGGCACTAGGTAATTACTAAGTATAGCAGGTGTTGGTTTAGTCTGGTTTAGCAGCTGATTGAAGTGTTCTACCCAATTTTCACTTCCGATTGCCCCCGCTACCGAGTTTTTTCGTCCGTTATATTTTTTTGCTAATCTCCAAAAGTTTTTAGAGTCAACTGCTGCGTCAAACTCTGCACACGCATTTTCATAAAACAGTTTTCTTTTTCCTTTACATATTAATTTGTATTGCTTATTTGCAGATAGATAGAATTCCCTAGTATACTGATTACTACGCTTTTTTAGTAGTGCTAGAGCATTAAATGACTTTTTCCTGGCATCTTCACAAGTTCGATCGTACCATGGTTCTTTGTATACTTTTTTATATTTCGTCAAATGATTTTTGCCGCCGGACGCACTGTCCTTAATACTAGTGGTAATACATTCGACTATTTCATCGACATTGCGTGGCCATGGCTCTTTTTTACTAATAAGTGATCTAACATTATTTTTATATTCTAGGTTGTCGTGTTCAGACCATACTAGTTTCGGCAGTAGAGGTATAATGTTATTCTTTTCCGTTAGTAATTTTTTCCCCAATTTAATTTTGAGTGGCAAGTGGTCTGAAAATAATTCCGATGTAACTTCCATATCTCGTACATAATCCAATGTGGGAAGACTGACGCAGCACAAATCATTTACAGAAGAACCCATCGCGCCTATAAAAGTAAACTCGCCCTGTGCATCGCTCAGTGTTCTACCGTTAAGTATTACCAGATTATTGTCTGTACAAAATTCAAGTATTTTTTTCCCTTTGTTATCTACAACTTTATCTTTCGATTTTCTTTTTATTTCAAAGTTACCTAAGGTTTCCCCCATCATAAAATCCTTGTCTAGTTCTTGCCCCTCTCCAATCCGAACATTAAAGTCCCCTACTAACATATAATTATTAAGCTCATCATTATTTTCAAAAAATTCAATTAATTTATTAAAATTATCGGACCATTGATTACAATTAAGGTATAATGGGATTATAGTTAAATCGTAAATATTTGTCTTGACACTAATACAGTTTTTTCCCCCGATCTCTGTGAAACATAGTTTACAATCTTTCTTTATTCCCGTTAAAATGCCACCGCTCGCTCTACCGTGTTTTGCTTCTCTCCGCGCATGTTCCCATTTTACATAAAAATTCGAAAAATATTTACAATAATTATCCGTTTTATCCTGTTCAACATGTGTTTCTATTAGTATTATAATATTGAAACTATTTATGAAATCTAGGAATGCATGTTGTTCTAAGCAAGATTTAAGTCCTCCTACATTATACACTAACAAATCCATATCCGGTGAATTCCCGTCCTGTAGTTTCATATTTTTCTGAGGCCGTGTAAGGTGTAAAGGTTTCTTCTTATGTCATATAGTATGCTGTACATTTTCTTCTTGAATCCTGTTTCCGTTTTTCCAAGTATTCTTTAGTTTTTGGTACCACTCTTCCGTTTCTTCCATTATCATCTTGGCTAACTCCGGAATGCCGTTTTTCCCTTCAAACGTCTCTAGATCCAAATCATCATTTAAATCAAACTTTATGTTGTTGACAACAATACTTGTAAAGGTTATATACATTTTAAAATCTAGTTTCTTTTCTTGCTCTCTAAATTTTAATTCTTTTTTCAGCAGTCTCAAAAATCCTCTTTTCTTACGCACGTCCGCTGTGAAATCTCTATCGATGCCGTAATGAGTGCCACTTAGTTTTCGAGCATTTTTGAGTACCTTGTTTACCTCTTTCTCGCTTGGGAAGGTGACCAACAGAGGCTTATGTGATTTACCGCGTCCTATTGCCTTTACATTAATAATATTAATGTCCCACAGAATAATTTTATTAGCTCTTCTTGATTTTCTCCTTCTACCCACTGTATACCTTTAAAAATCAAATTGTTAGACCGTAATTTGTTTTCGATATTTTCCATTTTTCTATTTTTTATTTTATCTTGTTTCCGTAAGTCGTCTACTTGTTGCTTTAGTTTAGCATTTTCTTCCTCCATTATTGTTACTTTGTTATTAATAGCTATTACTTCTTCTTTTGTGGCCATACCAATCAACAGACCTTTCATCGCGTCCATTAGTTGCCCTAGGCTTAAGTCACCTACTTTTGTTCTTGCATCCATTGCAACTTTTTTAGTCGTCAAGGTTTGCTCTTCAGGAGAATCAGGGTTTCTTTCCCGTTTTCTGTCTGTTCTGTCTGTCCGTGGAGAAAAGTATGATAGAATATTATTAGTGGCTTTTTCCTTATCAGTCATTCAGATAATGTTTAACTGATGCCGGTAAATATTTTGTTTATTTAAAATAGGAGCTTCTAAGGCTATTAATAATTATTGAATAGAAAGAGATTATTTATCAATGTTGTTATTTTTTTTTTATTTTTTTTTTTTCCTTTGTTTATTAGGAGCCAACCGTAACGTTTGTACGACAACACTGGGGTATTTATTTATTAGCTGTCACTTACCCCTTCTCCAGAACTATTGTCTCGTAGAATCTCGTTAAATCTCGCAGAGCTACGTTTGGACTCGCTTCCACGCCTTTATTTCTGATTTTTAAGCTTTACTTTAACTTGTTGTAGCGACTACATTAATTAATAATTCACTTCCAAATCTCACATATATTTAGAACATTGTATAAACTTTTATCATGCAAAAATTTAAGACGGTTTTTAGAGTCTATACACACATAAAAACAAGATACACACGGAGCCGATCTTATACCAACCGCTACTCGCGGGCAACTCATCAACATAGATTCCGCCCAAATCGTTCTACGACTAATAACCTAATATCCTTTCTTTCTAATGTCGGTCCTATGGTCGCTCGAGGCCAGCAAGTCGATGCTGTCTATTTTGATTTCGTTAAAGCTTTTGACAGAGTTGACCACGGCATACTCTTATCTAAGTTAGAAGCCCTAAACTTCCACCCTGCTTTAATAACCTGGTTCAGTTCCTATCTCTCTAACCGTGCCTGTAAAGTTCGTATCAATAATAAATTTTCCCGTTCCTACATTGCGTCCTCAGGTGTACATCAAGGTTCTATTCTTGGTCCCCTCTTATTTAATATCTTTATAAATGATCTCAGTCGCAACATCTCCTCCGATGTTCTCCTCTTTGCTGATGATCTCCGAGTCCATAGGACCATNGAGGTTTCTACGATTTGGTTGCAGTTTTATATTTGTTTATTAAATAAATTATAGATGCACTAACTTTTGGTGCTTGTTGGAGACTTTGTTTCTTCAACAAATATTTAAATTTCGACTTCATTGAATATTTACTGGAACAGTGCCGCGCGGTTCCATTTTTTTGATATTTATGGTATATTTATTAATTTGGTCTTTTCTTTGCGAGGAAGCTATGTGCCACATTAATTGGCAGAGTATTTTGAAGCATTATCATTAATTATTTGACAGTCTATCGTATAAGTTTTAAAAAAATATAGTTTTTTTTTAATTAAGCTTCAAGTTTAATTGCAAAGCACCGAAAACCAAGAATTATTAAACTTTACTGGATGAAAATTTTGCTTTATTTTTATTTTCTCTAGGGCCTTCTTGTAGATGCTTAGAGTTAACATAACGATACACCAACACCACGATAAAGAAGATGTCTCCAGAAATGGAAGTAAAACATCTGAATCCCTTCGTCGCGCAGATTTCACCGGAAAAAATCAATTTTTCATTAAGAGTCATACCGTTAAGTTAACAATTTTATGCATGTGTATCTTTCCCGAAAAGAAGAATGTGTTCGAATTAAAGGCACTCAAAAAAACAGGAGATTACGAAGAATAAACACTGAAATATACGAGATCTATGAATGAAATACATGGATATGCATAGCATATACTCGAATTCACGAGAAAGCTTTTATTGGTTGTCTTTAACCGATTCATTTAAAAGTTGTGGCAAGACTAATTTACAAATAAACCATATAATATAAAGTACAAAAGAACAATATTACGCGTAGGAATAAAAATACACTTGCGAACTAACAATAGTTCGCATAAAACATGTTATGATAAACAACAGAAATTAAATATTATTTAAACAATTCCCGTACATTCACCTTACTGCATAGCATACGAAACAGAGAGAAAAAAACGTTTTGCACACAAATTCTGAGAAAAAAATAGTCTTTTTCAGGAAATTATGAAACATTACATTTCCATGTAATTTATTCTTTTTAATATCATGTCTCCTTTTATTAACGACAACATAGGTACATGTAAAAAGAAACGGGATGTGTGGGATGAACATGTAATAACTCTTCGGGTTCCAAAATATTCATGGCAATCTCCAACTAATTTTTTTTTTTTGCAAATGCATGCTGTTTCCATAAAAAGAGTAGGTGGAATTAAAAGGGTTTTAATTTTATGTAATGTGAACAGAAGAAGAGGAAGGAAGCAGTTGCTTTTTTGCAATTCTTTTGTAGTAATAAAGATGCTTTGAATGAAAAAAAGAGGTCCTAAATAAAAAAATAGCTGAAAGGTAATTTTTAAAAAATGGAGATTGAAAAAAAAAAAGCCCTTTACATATTTTTATAAAGAAATCAACAGAGTGTGTCTAAGCCCTTAAATCGGTAAAATATAAGAACTAATTTCATGAAACAATTTCATCTCTATAAAAGATTAATATTTTCTTGATAGTAGAAAATATATTACAAAATTCTTACCTCACAAGCAACTTAAATAAAACTTATATACCGTGAAAATATAATTCTGAAAAATTAATTATAACATCAAAGTTTTTTTTAATTAGCTTGTTTGAATAAATTTATTACATAATGCATATGGCTTCTTTAAGTAAAATTTCATTTCGAATCTAGGCCTTAAATGCGGAAAAAAATAATCACCATTCAATTACACCTTGATACAGATGGAATTGAAGAGTTTCTCATAATGTTACACTGTAGCTTTAAAGCAGTATTGCAGTAAACACGATAATACTTGATAGTCAATGATCCTGCCTTTTTTCCAAATAATCTCAGAAAGTGGTTGGCTAAGCTTCTCCACAACCTTCTCAATCAGGGGAAAGTTTTAGTCTTACTTGCATTTTCTCAAGCTAGAAACCATTATTTTGTCGATCTTTTGTTTAAGGCAAGTGATTGGGACTTAATGTAACGACTGCTAAAATAAAAGTCCATTAGGATTCTGCTGAGGCAGCTTCAAATTATACATAGAAGCGATCAATTATTACACATGTTTCGCAAACGGAGCAATTTGTTTTGTAAAGCGCTTATATACAAATTCTCCGACAAAATATCCTGTCCATTGAGATGCTCACAGCTGATGCCGACTTTAAAATCTTCGTTTTCAGATCATTTAATGGACTTTGATTTATTTTTCTGTAATTTGAACTTCAAAAGACGCATAAAATAGCGTCTCTTAAGCTCATTCGGCCACGTCATAATTCATATTATCGATTATAACTCATGATAAGTAAAATCGATTATAAAAGGGGAATTGTTGAACGAACATCAATCTTCACTTCAAACGCTATTATAAAAAAATAAATAAAAATAGTCTGCCAATTAGTGTGACACATAAGATTCTAGCTTTTATTGGATGAATGGTCAAAGGGAATTTTGAAAGTGTGGTTTTTTGGACATGCTTCGATTCCCAGTAGAACCACACTTATTTTTATCAAATGCTAAAAATGCTAAAAAAAATCCCCTCAATAATATAATTAGACTTATCGACAATCCATAGCTAAGGCAAAACAATGATTTGTGGTAATTCCATCCGTAGTATGAATTATTGATGATAATCATGTTCTCCCAATCGACTATAATATTATGATTAAATTTCAATTGAGTTTGTATAATAATGAATCTACTTGGTGCGTAGGCTTCTGCGGGTAGACTCGTAATAAGCAGCTTGGATTTCCGGAGACATCCGCGTCCGCGTCACATTTCGCTTCACTACAGGACACATCTTCAGGGGTGTGGTTCATCGTGATATTTACTAGAAGCAGCAACAACCCAAACTGACACTAGCTTCCTGGAAAGTAGGTTATACCTGAATTTTCCAGAAATTCATTGAATCAGGTTAATCCTTCGTCAGGATGACGCAATAAGGCAGATGCGGTGACGTTTGAAGTTGGCAAGTGACGGCGCCGCTTCATGCTTTTTGATTGGCACAGGTGCAAAACAGAGGTTTCAGGCATCCATCCTATCTGTGTAAGTGCTTTGGTTGTTTCTCGATGTCAATAGCCTTAGTTAACACTCTGCTGTGATACCTGTTGGCAGAAGAGAGTACTCTTACGTCCTCAAACTTTATGAGAAGGGTGGTTTCTTGAGAATACTCAGCTAACGCTGATCTGTAAACCTTGTTTTTCACTGCTCTTACGTATTCTTGTAGTAAACATCAAGATGCACCATACCCCTTAAGACGCTTCCAGAAGTGGAAGCGAATCGTAGGACTTCAACCCCTTCGTGACACGGATTGCACCGGAAAACCAAGCTGTTTATTAACAATCAATCAGTTTCACTATTGTTCAAATTAGTTTAACTCAAAAATAATCAATGCAATTAATATTTTGTTTAAATATAATTTTCAAGTTATCAAAATTACTTAAAAATATTTTATCCCTAAATTTAAAACAATCCTGTTAATATTCATTCCCAACTTTACTAACAGATATGAATAAAAAATGTTTTAATCTATGATCTACTACCAAAAGAATCACGATATTGCACTGGATTATAACCTGCATCTTGTAAGTTAAAATATGAAGCGTTGATGGAGGTCATTATTAAGTGTTATAATAAAAAAGTAAAAAAAATATATACTTTTTATTTCAACACTTGCATCTTGTAACTTACATTTTCTTAAAAAATTGGAAAACAATAAATTATGAATATGTTTTCGCGTTGCTCCTGTAAAAATAAAACTAACACCTGTTATATTCTAACTTCCGGGAACACTATTTAAGAGCGTCACATTTTCCATATCTTATTTTTATGTCTTTTTGAGTGACGGAAATTTCTTTTGTCCCCCAGCCTAAAAACATATTCAATTTAATTCAAGTTAAAAAAAATATAAATTAGATCAAAAACAGAGAATGTGATAGATTAATTGATGACCAGAAATGTGGCAATAAAATACTAATATATAATAATATTATGATAGCTGTTCTTTGAAGACTTTCATGAATGGCCGAAAGGGAAGGATGGAGAAAGGGCTAAAAGCTAAATGGTCCCTAATAAGTCGAGACCACGAGGCAAAGGGACCTCTAAGAATAAGCTTCAAATGGAATTTCAACTTAACTATACAACTTATATCGATAATAGCTAAGTACATAATGGATTATATATAATAATAAAACAAATTTATTTCTACAAATAATTCAGCTGAATTTAACCCAAATATTTATTTAAAAATTAAATAAATATCCTAACAAAAACACTAGAGTAAAAAGATAAGCCAAGTCTCGCGTAAAAATTCGTGAGATCATAAAGGTTTAGCCAAGACTCCCACTGTCCGAGTAAGTTCTACTAGGTTTAATTTATCCAGTGTAAGTACATGATATTTTTCTGTGCCTCTCTCTCTCTATTCTCTTTCCCAAAGCCCTCTACATGTTTAAATTTAAAAATATTTTCTGACTTAGCAAATGCACACCACAAACTTAAATCAAATAATAAATGTTATTTTTTTTCATTTAAGCGTTGCAGAACAAGGATTAGTACATTACGCGTCGAGTGTGGAAAGTAGCATTTTGCTTGCGAGTGTGGAGTTTGCACCCGAGCGACAGTGAGGGTAGTAAAACCACTCGAGCAATGCAACATTCCGTTCGCACGAGTTGCGTTTATACTTTATCTACGATTGTTAGATTTTAATAATAAATGCAGAAAAAAATAAACTTCCTGTATGTAAGCTCGTATTTCTCTTTTGATAAAGATGAAACAGTTACTTTTATTAAATAAACATCAAATTAGTTATGTTAAATGTAAACAAACTCGCTAATCGTGCGTAATAGAGGCGTAAAGAAGAGGAATTCTTCAAAACTATGAGACACGAATGCGCAATTAATACAGGTGCGTAAAGTATCACTTTCTACGAATCTAAACAGAGATACAATGTTTACATTACGTATCAATCGTAGATAAACAAATTTGTGTGTCGTGTAAAAATTTGTATCCTTGTAATGCGACGCACAAGGATTACATTTTTGCATTAAATTTTAGCCAGTTTGTGATGTTTTATCAATATCTCAAAAAAAAATCCGTATAAACGACTTATAAAAATGATTAAATTTGATTTTAAATGGAGTACATTTTAGAATTTTTTGAACTTAAGACAAACGTTTTTAAAAATCACTGTTTTGGACAAAAACAAATTCCGGATTTTCACGTCATCACAATAAATTCTCTTCCTTAACTAAAATAGTATATAAGAAAGTAAAATATTTTTAAATAATTTATATAAAATGTTTGAAAGAAATTATTAAGAATTCAAAAAATTAATACGATACTCGCAGTAATTAATATCACTCTTCTCTTTTTGTTAATTATAAAGAGTGATCTTCACAAGGATAATTTAAAAATATATTATTCAGGGCAATAAAAAAAAAAGTTCATCAGAATAGTAATTAAAAAATTAAATTAATCGAAGCCAAGAGAAAAATATTGAAAGTTATAGCTTTAAAAAGAAAGAGCAAAGCATTAGCTTATTAAGGATCATACTGCCTTCATTAATACTTAAGATTTATTCTACTCTTTCAAAATTATTTAGGATTAAAAGTGAAAAATAAAGGATTCTCTTTATTTTATTACTCATGAATTTTCATTTTTATTTCTTCTAAAAGAGGCATTAGTAAAATATTTATTTTGAGAGTATACTTTTACAAATAATAATTGGAATTTTATAGCACAAAAATTTATTTAAAAAAAAAGTATAATTAAAAATGAAAAATAAAGTGATACCCCAAAATTATTTGAAGTCAAAACTACCTACAACAAAAACCTGTATAACTAATTTAAAGGGACAAAAATTTCGGGTAAATAAAATCGTTTTTTGTAACCAAGCTATCTAAGTATACTTGCATACTTGTATATTGTATATACATAATTGTGAGAATATAAATGTCCACATCTAGTGGAATAAATAATCTGGAACATGTATTTTTACTAGAGTATTGAGAATTATCAAGACTATTTGGCTCCGAGTTTCTGAACTTCATAGCCAATTTTTGGTGCATTAATTTACCTCTATTTATCTATTCACCTGCACCTCTATTCTCTATTCTTCTATTTCCTGTTATCCAGCCATTTCTTCTAATCAAGTGATTTGCTTCGTTTTGTTTCTGAGTTTACTGAAGGTAAAAGAAGCTTTATATGCAATCGATCTGAATAATGAAAATTTATTATTTCTTTGAATTCGAAAATTCCAAGACAGAAATCTATTTTAGCAATCTAGAAACATTTTTGGTCTAGTGTATATTAGCCAGCCGGTCAGTCGTTCTTGTGGACCACCATATAATATTAAAAACTGATCGTCCTATTTTATTGAAATTTAGATGGTAGGCCACAATTAGCTCATTGTTGGTTTCATATAAATGACAAACTTTCTTTTGTTTGAGCTCGTTTGTTTCATTTCCATTTTTTTTTATTATAACACCTATATTTTTAAGAGTACCAACTTTATAAGATTATATTTTTTATTATAAGATTTTATTTTATAACTTTATATTTTTAAGAAATTTAGATGATTTGTCAAACGTAGTTCAAAGATTGTCCTCTAATATAATTTTAACCGCCTGCACATTAAATATTGCTACATTTAAACAGATTAATTAAAATAATTAAAGGAAAAATTAAATAATAATGGGATGTAAAAGCATGCGAGGAAGCTGTAGCGAAAAGCCAAATTAATTGGCAGGCTATTATTGTATATGTGTGTTTTCTTACAACCCGGGGAAAGCTTTGGCTTATTATACCACGTCTCTAATTATTTCGGTCTGATCTCCTGAAGCACAAATCTCTTATCAGGGTCGTCCCTAAGGGTTAAGGTGGCCGGGTCAAAGACACCTGAGGCACCTTGTCCCCTCACTGCCAAATTCACCAATTAATGTAAATATTGAAATTTAAACGGTTGGTGGCGTCCAGGTAAGGTTTACCCACGTGACCTCCCCACCTCTAAGGACCCTTTTATACCCGTACTGCTACCAGGTCGTTCTGAACTCCATCCAGCCATCTAATCCTGGAGCGTCTTCTTCTTATCCTCATGGACAGCTTCTTTTGTATCAGGCGCTTCTAGATTCCACATTCCCAAGCCATCAAAATCTTTGAGCCTTTTTAGGAATAACTATTTTTTTCCATCGATGATACGCTCTAGCTCCTCATTATATCGTATCCTCCACATGCCCTTATCTACTACCAAGCCTAATACATTATTTATAAGATCTTAAATAAAATAAACTATGCAAAGATATATATGTACCTAAGCGAAGGGAACTAATTAAAAAAGAGAGAAAGAGACTATAATCGGCCCCAAATATAAATGATGTACACAGACAACTGACCAGAGTAACATTGAACCGTACACAATTAGTTGTTCATATGGGGATATTAAGAAACCTACTCATAAAGAGAAAAGTGAGGTTCGGTGAAGGAGTACACAATAGTGTACAATTCAATTACAGTAATTATGCTAACAATTACTTGTTTCCAGGGAGATTTCGAGAAACTTACTTAAAGTGAATAAAGTACAAAGAGAAAAGTGATGGGTAGAGTTTCGGTGATGTGTACAATTGAAATATAATAAGAACTAGCATAATAAGTATTTGAGTGTTTCACCAGAAATTTCAGTTAGATAAACTGACTTAAATTTGTTAACAAATCGTACTTTTATTATGAATTTATTCCTCTGTTGACCCCTTATTATTCTACTTCTCAATCTACTAAGTCTTCAGGGATGAATTAAAAAACGATATTTCTAGTTTTTAATATAACTTGTTTTGTAGTGGCAAGCTTTCACCCATACCTAGGCATATTCAGGCCCTTATCAATGTAATATGGTACATAATTGAGTCTTCAGAGTTACTTACTTTTTAGAGTAACTAGTAACAATGTGTTGTGATAGATACTCACCCCCAAAATACTGAATCACAAACTCTGAAGACTCAATTATGTAAATATTACATTNTTATTTTGGTTTCTGTATTCTTCACCTTAGTTGTTTCTATGTGCAAAATTTGGGGAAGATTGAATGACGGTAAGTGGTTTAAAATTGGGGTAATAGGTGTGCAATGAAACTTACAAAGCAAAGTAATATAAGACCAGTAATAAAAAGCGATCTTTATCACTTCATAACAGTGTCGGTGTTCGTTTTAAGTTGTTTGTCTCATTAAATAGATGAACTTTGATTTTTTTCTGGGATTAAGTACGCAGTATTATAATATTATACCTAATATATTGAAATAAGCTTGAGCACAAATCAAATTTACTTTTAACAAAAACCGTGATTATATTTTCTATATATACAAAACGAAGTGACATTTTGACATATTAACAAAAATAAACAAAACAAGTCATGAACAGGCTTCCTTAATATTGTCGATAACATTTTTCCCATCTAAAATTTTGGAAGCTTTCGTTTAAGCGAGCGATGCGCCTAAATGCTTGGGTGGATGTCCAACGAACTCAGCCTGGACATTGGTAAAAATAAACATGTGTACCAAATTTCAACTAACTCGGTCATCTTTTGCTCGAGTTATCGTCATCAGTAGATTTCGTGACGGTGATTTTGGTCATTTTTTTTCGGATTCACTCCCGTGCTCCAGAACACCGGGTCATAAGGAACTCGTTCCAAAAACTAGAAATATTGTTTTTTAATTCATCCCTGAAGTCTTAGAAGATTGAGAAGTACTTTTTTGTAAATGATTATAACTTAATAATTATAGACCTCCATTTATAATGTCGCAAGGTTAGATTGAGATTTGATAAGTGGGCGAGGTTAAAGTCAAGGACATGGGGCTATAATGAGCCTGATAACAAGATAAATGACATATCCCTCTTTGCTTAGGCTTTAATAATAACCTGATAACATTTTGCAACATAGATAAACATGAAATTAAACACAAACCTTCCTTTATAAATATATCAAGAGATTAATGCTGTTATTACATTAAGCAATCTATATGCACCACTCAATACGGATAGAGAAATCTCAAATTTTATACCTACAAATCTGGAAATATCTCAAAGAAGTCTTTCAATAAAACCTATGATCGTCTAATAACAAGTATTTTTAAAAAATAAATAACATATTTATATTAATATATTTTAAACTAAACTAACGATCTTAAGATTATTTCTTCAAGTGAGTAAACTATACACAGCGCTACCGGTCTAGGGTTAAAGGAGTAAAAATGCAATCTTCACTGGGAATCTCCGATGCCCAGATTTACGCTCTATAGCAGTAGAAGAGGAATTATTTTTTATTAGTATTTTCTCCATGATAAATAAAAATATATGATAAATAATTGAAGAGTATAATTGAAGATAGCATTAGATCATTAATGAGATTAGTGAAACCCCGATATTTTTAGTACACGAGTTTAAAAGAATTTTACAAATTTGGACATAATAACTGATTTCGGGATATAGAAAGAGAGAAATAAAATAACCGATCAATAACGCAGTGTTCAGGTATTTTATAAAACATTGATATATTAATCAAATCTGTTATTTATTTGACTTATGATCCTTGTTCAGTGTTATTTTCCAGGTGTATTTTCAATGGGCAAAGCCTGTGGGTAAGCCAGGTGGTTATGAGGTGATAGCTTTTCATCCATTTTCCCCAGGTCGGCGTGCGGTGAGCAAAACCACAACACCTGCTTTTAGTTCTGCTTTCCTTTCCCTTTGACATTTCTCACCCCTAAAATGGATATATAAATTGGTAAGAAAATACTATCTTTTCTAAGAAAAAAATGAGTCTTTATTTAATGGTTAAATTTACGATTAAAAATTGTTAATATAAATTGAATAAGTCCGTTAACTATTATTAGTGAATTATTGAGATCATAATCCACAAAAAAAATTATAATAAAACGAATAAAGGCTAATTGAGGCACGGTCTTGACTCGGTTAAATGTTAATAATTCCATTACAACCCTCATCAGACAATATCTCTTGTGGTCCCGTGTCCGGACTGAGAATATGATCGAGCCCAGATCAAATTCTCTGATTTGCACGGTCCCACTAGGTGTTCGAAATGGTTTGAATATCTTTTGTTTTATTGGGTAATTTCAGAAGATGAGGGTTAAACTGTAATATATATGTCCATTTTAACTCTTATGTCGTCATAATATATCATATATAATATATATATATATGATCTGTCTTCATACAGATTTAATAATTATAATAATAATAAGAGTAATGTTCAAAACACATATTTCACTTATTATGACAAAACATACAAACTAGTAAACAACAACTCTGCTGTCACTCTGGGACAAGCAGTGTTTTCATTTTGTAATAATACATATAAAAATAAATAAACTCAATACAGAACAATATACTTATAGGAAGAGCTTTCTCCTTGATAAAAATCTAGTGAAATAAAAATGAAATGGCTTTTCTTAAATAAGAAAATATTAGAGATGACTTCTGAAAATAAAATCCAACAAGTTTATTCTGTGTGGGAAATCTACTGTAGGTTTAATATAACTAGGTGTGCAATGCTTGCAATATTGAGCTGAGCGTGCGTTTTAACCATATATTAATTTATTTATTTTATTTTTTTCTATTTTACCAATAACCCTTCATAAATTAAAATATGACATAACAACAATAACTGTATTCTTAAAGCGCTTTCCAATGACATGCCATGCACCTTGAAGGGCATAAACTATTTTAAATGTTGTACCCCGTACCCCCGTGTACCAATTTGGACCAATTCAGATTTATACCTTCCTGTGGTTGGTCACTATGTCCGTGCCGAATTTTGTGCGGATCAGCACAGCTATTCAGGAGAAAACTTTTGTACTCCGTACCCCGTACCCCTGTGTACCGATTTGGACCATTTCAGATTTATACCTTCCTGTGGTTAGTCACTATGATTCGGCCGAATTTTGTGCGAATCGGACCAGTCGTTCAGGAGAAAACTTTTGTACCCCGTACCCCTGTGTACCGATTTAGTCCATTTCAGATTTATACCTTCCTGTGGTTGGTCATTATGACCATGCCAAATTTTGTGCAGATCGGTTCAGCCGTTCAGGAGGAGTATTAATCATAAAAAATGCAAAGTGTAGTATAAGAGCTTCGCTTCGCTCAGCTCAAAAAAAAGTAATTCTAAGTTATATGATATACAATCAACACTATATACGGTCAGAGGTGGCTATATATTGTGACGTGAGTTAATCGAAATAGAAAAATTCAACAGGATAAATTTATAGTATAACATTGAAACAACATTAAGCGTGTTATATTATGTCAGTAATTAATACATTCTGTTCTCAAATCTTCTGCTTACATTCATAGACGAGGTTTTATCGTTCTATCTTTTTTTTTAAAAATTTTTGAGAATTGTGAGTGGTCAATCTTTAAACAGAATGTTGACAGCTTGAATTGCCCCCAAAAAAGTGTCTTTTCTAGTTTATCCTGCGTGTGAATGCTCGAAGAGGATATGTGGAGCATCCTGTGAGGAAGCAGTGAGAGTAGGGTTAGAGCTTGAGATGGATGGCCAAGGGGTTTAAGGGATCCAGATCCTGGCCCCGAGGGAACGATGGACATAACATGAATACATGCATGAGTTTCCAAGGGAATTTCCTGGCCATTTTCTCCTTCCTCGACATCTAAACAGGCTTGGGGACATCTACCAAGGAATGAGGGACCGGCATTATCTTCCGTTTCAAGCTTGTTTTTTTTATGTTTCTTCGAAATAAGAGAGTCTGAGAAGTTCAGCAAGAAAAACTTAAATTATAGCTCTCTCTATAAATATATTTATATAAAATATAAAAGGTTTAATAAAAACTGTACTAAAAAATGGATGATCATAAACTGCTAAAGTTTTACTCCGAAAAGTGCGGTAAGGGGCAACAGATATCAATAAACGAAATATTGTAAAACTAGAGCAAGTTATTTAGTTTCTTCCATCAAGTTTGACAAGTTAATTTATTTTCATAACTTATCACTCGACTTCTTATAATATTATTAGAATATTGTTTACAACAATACGATATTTTGGGCAGCGAAATGTTACTCTACTAAAATAAAGATTAAAAGCAGGGTTCGAATCCTATAGAGGTGAAATTATTTCACACTGATAGTCATCGAGTAGATGAGAAAATTGGCCGATCCCAGAGAAAATTCCTTCAAGAAACACTTTATATCTTTGGCATTGTTATATATTGTTAACAGTAGTTCGAATATTACAAATCAGCTTCACCCCATGAAGGATGCTTTTCCTTACTCAATCATTTGTACTAAATTTAGTAATAATTATAATCACATCTCTCTTTATTTAATTCTTGGAGACTTAGATCTTGTCTGTTTTTGTTTGGATGCCAATAAATTCCATCTATTTGTAACGTCATGTTACAAGTACTCAAATTTGTGAAATAAGACTAATTTCTCTTACCTTTCACATCCGTCATGTAATCACAAAATATAAGTAGTTTCTTATTTTTGTATACTCACATATACGAGTATATGCTCCTTCCATTATTTTTCACTTGAATCTAAAAGTACATTATCTTTTCTATAGTCGCATTATGGTTTTAGTTCTTAGTATCTTATAAAAACCCATTTTCATTCACGATTCCAATTTTGGTGATAGGAATTATACGCATGAATGATTGGATTAGAAGTCCATCATTTTTTTACCTTATTGTACATATATATATATATATATATATACATATATCTATTTATAAATACATAGTTATGTTTCTAGGCTTAAAGTGTCAAGGTGTATGAAAGGTTTTTCCTACAGAGTATTGGATCCCCAGCCTGAGAGGAAAAGAGAGAAAATGAATTTTTCATCTTTTGCCCCCCGAGGGGGCACCGCAGGATTCAGGACTACGGGAGGAAGGTTTTCAAACCGGAGATACCTAACACCTTTACAACCCTGCCGTACACCAGTAAGGGCCCCGTCCATATATAGAATTCAAGGGCGTGGAAACCCTACCCAGAGCACTCTTTCATATTAAAAAACCCAAGGTAAGTAGGACGAAGGAAATCCTCCTGACACCTTCCTAAGGATAAAATATTCCTTGAGAGAAAGGACTCGACATGCCTTCATTTTGTATCCTGCTCCTGTCAATGTCCAACTTCTTCCCCCTTTGAATAGCGATGTAAAATTCACTTTTTTTTTTCATTTCTCTCGCTTTTGCGATGATGAGTGGTAGAGTTTTAAAATATTGACAGCACTGATGATTCCATCTACAAAACATATCCTTTCTTCAATACCCATTTGTATTTTCCATTCTCTTTAAATATTTGAAAGCAATTGGTTTCTAAGTTCATAAAACATTTTATAAAAAAAGGTGGTGGAGGTAACTGTTCAGATTAGAAAGTCGAAGGCTGTTAGTTAATAGCTTTTTCAGGAATTTGTAATCACGATAAATTAAAACAAAAATAATTGATATTGTTGAAGTGTAACAAAGATGAAAATAATCATTTCACTTCCAAATTGATTTATATATCTAAAATTCTTGTTATATAAACAAAAATATTGTGTGCAAAGCCCATTTATTTCCATTCTTAATTCAAACAAATATTATGTTTGACACTACATAAAATGCAACACCCTATCCCTCGATTGTAATTTCTTTTATTTTTGATTTTGATAAACTTAAAGGTTCAGTAATATCATACCCAAGACAAAATCGAGAAATGTATTTTAGCTCTAAATTTGGTGGAACTATTCCAGAATAACTCTGATAAAGATTTCTTGATAACGGCCCCGTCGATATTGATTAAAAAATTAAAATATTTAATCCATTTAAATACGAATAAATAATTATAAATAATAAATACGAAATATTTTAAACAATAATTTAATGTAACTAAAAAACTCGGAACAACTACTTAATAGAAAATACTAGACAAAATAATTATGTACTCGTATACGAGAAAGATTGTCTGAGTTGTCTCGCACCGATTTTTTTAATTAGAAAAAAAAATTGACTTAACATTAATAATTTTATTAATAGTTTTGTTAGGTGTACCCTGTAGTAATATTTTTGTTGTCGTAAACGGATCCTTTAAGGGTAATGTGTAAGAAGAAATACACTAATTCATGTTTACTCTGGCAACATTTCGGCTTTTACCAGCCATTTTTGAGCCTAAACACATCTAAACATCTTCTTACACATTACCCTTAAAGGGTCCGCCTACGATAACATTAATAATTTTGTTACATTATGAATTGCAGTTAGAATTTAATATAAATTATTTTTTTGTTATCACAGCTTAAAAAAAAAAAAAAAAAAAAAAAAAAAAAAAAAAAACTTCAGTGTCGCGAGACACGGTAGGAACGAAGTTCCTTACGCTTTTCATTACCTTCATTGCCTTAATTTCATCTCCTTAAAATTCCTTTTGCACATGACCTCTTTTATATCCGTTATAAACAATTCAATGAAACCTTAAATAACCATCCTAATCCTTTAGTACAATCCATGGCGTTCCCTAATATCCCTGACCCCGCCGGCTGAAGAGGCATTGGCTTCGTGGCCACAATATTAGCCAGTTATATTATTGAACTGAGCATGCTTTTTCTAAAATTGTAATGTAATCCTTTTTATCGTAACACTATAAAGATCTAAAAATGAAATGGAGAAAGAAATTCATCCAAATCAAATTTTTGGGCTCCATCACAAAATTTCTATCTTTAATGATTCATAAAAGAGAAATAAAATGTAACTAATATCAAGTAAATATTGGAAATAAACACTAGATAACATAATATTTCAGAAAAAGGCAGGTTAGCTTTTCTTCTGAAAGGTTTAGAGGTAGAATAATAGTGTAAATAAGTTATAGTTTTAGGTTTTAAAGATAGTAGCTATTGTAAATTCACCACACAACACGTCCACTTCATTACAAAACCATTTATAAATTAGATTTATATACGAGCAAGTATGAGTAACTAAATTACTTTGAATAAAATTCAATGGGAAGCATAGTAAATATTCTGAAGGATTGATTAAAAATTAAAATAGTGGTACAATAGACAAGATTGTCGGCAAATTTGTAGTATGAGATATTGAGCAGTATTAGTAATCTTTGGATGGAAATTTTTTTTCGATATGTATATATATATTAAGAATAAAGATAGAAAAGAAACAAGTAATAATAAGTAAGTAAGTATTAAAAGAAACATTATTATAATAAAACTAATTATTCAAAAAGAGAGCAAGATATGAATTGAATCAGTTTATTTTCCGTATAAAGATAATATAATCTACTGAGTTGGCGATTTATAGTTAAATGGACTATGAATGAAAGAGAAATGGATTTTAGGAATAAATGTCGCCAAATTTTTTGACCGAATCTGTAGTAGAATAGGTTGAAAAGATAACTCAATGGGCGTTGAATCTGAGACCTTTCTCTTGCTGAGCTAAGGGGAAAGCTTGCCCCGGTGTCAAAGCAAGGGGTTATTAATAGCCTGCAATTTGTAACTGGGTGTCCCCCTGCGGCAGCGTTTAGCCAAAGACTGTGTAAAGCGAGACCTGGAAACCAGTTATCTTCTGCTAGCCCCGTGTGGAGGTACTTAGTCATTCGGAGAACAGACTTAGCTAAGCATCTCGACAGCTTAATACTTCACTCACCTTATAACCCTATCACCCTCTCGTACTAAAACTAACAACTTTGCAACAACTTACACTCTCTCCAAACCACAAACTAATGTTACAATGTATAATATATCTATTGAAATACCACCTTCTGGGGGGCCCCCGGAAAATTTTAGTTTTTTTAGGACGTTCTTTTTTTAGAGCTTTTTCAGCTAAAACAGCAATCTACTTAAAGTTTGTTTCAAATTGTTTCTGCAGAATTTTTAAAATATTTATTACCTAAATCAGTTAGACATAAAAAATTTCTTTTTTTAACGCTATACTATGCTATAATTCTTCTAGACAACTCATATTGTCGAAAACAACATGAGATATCGCAAAGTGCCAGCCGAATATTTGGGTAAAATATGGCTTTTTTACACCACAACTCTTCTACGGTTACACCAGAATCAAATGAATCCTTGAAGTTACTGTCATTTTGAAGTTCAATAGATAATGTAATAAATTGAGTTCCAATATAACCTATTGTTTTCAATAAACCCCTGTGCCTTGGTTTATCAATGTTTTTAACTTTTTACATATGCTACCGGACCCGTTCGCGGACCACTCCCGAGGCTCTCACGGACCACCGGTTGGGAACCACTGTTCTAGATTCATTATGAAATACCTTCACAACTTCCTATATATAGCAACTGAAACTAGAAGAATCACACTAACCTGAGCATATAAACAAACAACCATTAAAGTAGGCAAATAAACAAACAAAAAATAGTTTTTCCGTAGTATGATGTGAAATAGTAACTTCAGAGCCTAAAAAACAAAGCTAAAATCAATTTTTTCATTACGTGGACTTAAAAAATCTTTTCATTACTCCTGTCAGTAAAGAAAAAATTGTTTACGTCCTAGGACGAAAATAGTACATTACGCGTCGAGTGTGGAAAGTAGCATTTTGCATGCGAGTGTGGAGTTTACACCCGAGCGATGGCGAGGGTACTAAAACCACACGAGCAATGCAAAATGCCGTTTTCGCACGAGTTGCGTACCGTACTTTATCTACGATTGTTACAAAAAAAAATAATAAACTTCCTGTTTGTAAGCTCGTATTTCTCTTTTGATAAAGATGACATCAATTCGTTAGTTGTATTTTGTGCCGAATTAATTATTTCGGAAGGCGTATTATTCTCCTCATATTCTTCATAATCACTTAAATCACTCATTGATTTTCACAAAAAAACTCGATACAAACAGTTACTTTTATTAAATAAACATCAAATTAGTTATGTTAAATGTAAACAAACTCGCTAATCGTGTGTAAAGTTGAAGGATTCTTCCTATGGATTCTTCTTCTTTTCGTCACTAGGGTGGAAAAAAAGAGGAATTCTTCTTCTTTTCGTCTCTAGAGTGGAAAAAAAGAGGAATTGTTCAAAACTATGAGACACGCATGCGCAATTAATACAGGTAATGAATCAAGTAAAGAATCACTCTCTACGAATCTAAACAGAGATACAATGTTTATATTACGTATCAATCGTAGATATTTTTTTTTCTTTTTGCAAGCAGTTATCTAAACTTCCGTAGTAGCGCTGCAATCTTAGTCGAAAGGCTTGTTAGTACAATTTATTCCACTAGATGTCAATGCGTTTTATTTATCTTTTCTTATAGTGTAACCTCTTTTTAAGGTTTCTTTTTTTAAATCTTAAGTTTGAACTTATATTTGTTATTATTACATTCAATATTATTTAATGTTTTTTTCATTGTCTGCTATCACGGAAAAAATAGCATATGCTACACGATTGTGAAGTGTTTTTTTGGCAATATTTCCTGTCTCGCTTCGCTCGACAGTAAATGTAATTGCCGCGGTAAAGAAAAAACTCACTTCACAGCCTAGTAACATAATATTCTATTATGTTTGCATCCCACATAAAAATGTAAGTGGGAATCCCAGTTAGCAATTTTAATATCAACTTAAAGAGGAAACCACATTTATTCCAATAAAAGTATAAGTTTGTTTAGATTTGTTGGTCTTCAAATAGATGTAATAACTTATTTAAATTACTTAATGTTAATGTAAAATGTTTACGTTTTATTATGTACATATTACATATTATGTAGCATAGTAATTTTTTTTTTTATTGGCAATAAATTACTGTTTATTTATTGATATTGTTTTGCTTAATCAATTAAGAATGGTGTAGGTGTAACTGATCTCTATGGAGGAAATTTTCAAAAATTCGCATTGCAAACATTTTGAAGCTATTGCAATAGCTTAATTTTCTTCGAAATTCGCTTATACATAATAATAATTAATATAAAAATTCCATTTTTGAAAACTGGTCTTATGTATTTTTTTATTTTGTATTCTTTACCTTAGTTGTTTCTATTTTCAAAATTTGGAGAAGATTGAATAACGGGAAGTGGTTCAAAATTGGGGTAATAGGTGTGCGATGAAACTTAAAAAGCAAAGAAATATGACGCCATTTTGTTTTTTTATTATTATTATTTTGGTTTCTGTATTCTTCACCTTAGTTGTTTCTATGTGCAAAATTTGGAGAAGATTGAATGACGGGAAGTGGTTCAAAATTGGGGTAATAGGTGTGCGATGAAACTTACAAAGCAAAGTAATATAAGACCAGTAAAAAGAGGTGCGGCGACGCGACGCGGAGAATACTAAATATTCATTATCATCCCTATAATAGGATATTTGCACGAATTACTTCAAAATTTTAAGACTAGCCGTCAAAGGGAGGTTGGTGGGGATTATTTTGGGCATCTACTAACTCATAAAACAGCACTTCTTTATTAAAACGGCACTTTTTGACTGTTACTCCCTTAATATTGTTACTTGTTAAAGTCATTTATGTTCGAAAACAGCATAGGGGAGTAACAATCTAAAAAATTACCCATAAAACCAAAAAGGATTGTAACATTCAAAAAAGTAAATATATATTTGTAACTTACTCTTCAAGAGCTTTCATTTGATACCCCAGTCAAAATAGTATAAAATAGAAAATTAGGCGCATTACAATTACACTTATGTGCGCCTACAAAGTTTATATTTAAAAAGTGGGATTTTTTTTCGGGAAATTTTCATCACCCAATAATAAGATATTTGCATGAATCATTTCAAAGGGTGGTTGGGGAGGACATTTTTTAGGGTATATTTTAGCTCATTATACCAATGAAAAAAAATTGCTACATTTAAAGAAGCATATACTCGTTACCTACTAATCCGCAGCTTTCATTAAATACCCCACTAAAAAAAAGAAAAAAGAGGTTACATTATTTTTTGCAAATTGCTCATGCGCTTTAAATTTATAACTTTTAAATATTTAAGACAAAAAGTTACGCCAGTATTTTAAAATTTCTGAGATAAGAACCAAAAAGAGATGGACAGACAGACACATCACCGACGGCATAAGGGTTTCGAGAAGAATCTACGAACCCTTAAAACGTATACAAATGTTGATTTTATAATAGGTATTATAAATTAAAAAACTATTTTAGCTATACCACTTAAGATCTATGAATAAGTATACACTCAATAATCCCTAATAAGAGCAAAATCTAAAGCTCTGGCTACAGTTTTTTTTATCAGAAATTCTAATAAATAAAATAAGAATTTAATTTTATATCAATTCCTCGATGGTTAAAACCTTAAAGAAAGTGTAGAGACTTATTGTTTTACTTAATTTTACGTTTGACAACCTATTTTGCTTGTTTTTCTAAATAAAATATAAAATAATTTTTAAAGACAGATTAACTCTGAGTGTCTGTCGGACAAGTCTACCTTTGTCTCATTTCATTGTTGTATTAATTATTTTAATTTATACAATAAGTTTAAAGTATACTTATATTTATAATATAGAGCTTCTATATTATATAGAAACAAACAATAAAAGAGTTAACAGTTTTTCATTTAGATAAATAATATATTGTAAGGTTAGTGAGACGTGAAGCACATAATACGTTGAGGATTTAGAATAGATGAGCTTTACTTAGATCAGAATCGAGAGTACACGGTAAGCCAATTTATCTGATCCCTTTAGAATCTACCTGGTTGATCCTCGTAAGATTTTGATCCAAAGACAAAGAGCACGTAGTTGGGATAGGGGTCTATTATACAAACCCTGCAAGCAAACGAGTTCCTTCCTAAACCTTAAGTAGACAAGGGAGTTAACTTAGTTGTTGAGTAAATGGCATTTTCTTAAACTCCTCTAAGGTAACAATCGAAAGTTTAGCGTTTAAGAAATCCAAGACTAAGCTGGGACAAACTGTAGTGATTAGCGTTACTTGGTGTAGCTTTCGATTTAAAACCAAACGAATAAAAATCAAAACCCAAGTAGGTGTAGTAACAACCTTTTAGTGGTCTAGACGTAGCCAACCAAAGCGTTAAGCATTGGTAGATACATCGACAGACAAACACACACGAGAGCAACTGTTATTCATGGTGTCTGAAACAAATTTCTGTTAAGGAAATTTCGATTTTAGAGACATAACAATTTCAATCATCAAAATACTCAAAAATGCTTCCGTTGCCTTTAGTAAGCTTGGAAGCAAAAATAGAATCAAATAAGTATTCGAATCATGAAAGTTATTAGGAGCCAATTTAGAGTTTCCAAGGGTCTAAGCATTTGTTGGGTAAAGGGCTGCTGTTATCAGTTGATTTTCCTCTCTTGTGTCGAGGAAGGGAAAGCGTTTTGCTCACACTTTCCTTATCTCACTTTCTTGTTGGAAGTTTTCTTAACTATATTCAAGAGTTAAGTCGGATAAGCCCTCAACGATTTTCATTCTTATGGAATTTTTATGGACAAAGAGAATTTTTTTTTTACACTACAGATTTTCTTAAGATTAAAACAAGGATTTTGCGCTTTTCTTTATACTGATAACTTTCAAGCATAATTTCATTCCAAAATAGGGTCAATTCTTTTCTATCTAAGCTTTATTTTTTATAAAAAATAGCTCTGTGGTTAAAACACTTGGTTAATCATTCGGTTTGTAAAAAAAGATAAAAAGTTAGACAGGTTCTTGTCGATAAAACTGACATTAGGAATGATTCAATGAATAATAAATGTTTGTAGTACAAACGAAAATCCATAATGCTCAGTTTAAATAACAACATAAATATTAACTTTGTCGTGTGACAAAGATGTATTTAATAAACAAACTGAATAATCCATATGCAATCCAAGATCATGTTATAAAATTTTTTTTAGAAAATTACTGTCCTGAAGTTGTTGTCTCATTAGTATCGGGTGGTAATGAATGAACTGGTTATAAGTTTGTGAAAGGAAAAAGTTAGTCTATTTATGTGTATTTACTATTAGGCGAAATATAGAGGAGGCGAATACACCGCGCGCTGTGGTGCCGAATAAGAAAATTCAGTATCTAATGATAATATAATGTTTATAAACTATGACAGTCCTTGACTTAGAGTAAAGAAAGCAAACAATCGTCCCTATCTAAATGTCTCTACTTGCTATTTCCTATAAACATCACAGCCCTTTGAGAACAATGATATATTACCTAGTATAACCATAGTTATTTCTTAGTAGGTTCAGGTTATACATAGTATAAGTGAATCTAAATTTTCAACATCAAAGTGACGAGTAGTATATAAATGCTGTGAAGAAAGGATCCAAAGTCCTTTAATATACCTATCGTAGCACCCTACAGGTATGATGTTGAAAACAGGGACGCCTCTTTGTAAAGCTGGACTTTGAAAGCAAGTCCTAGATGAAAGTTTTCTCTGAGAGAAGTTGCTTTACAATTAGAAGACGTCTTTGTGCTTGCGAGAAGCTTGTGAACAAAGCAGACCCCAGAGTAAAGTGGAAGGATTAACAATGGACTTAGTGTACTTAATTTTCAACTTTACTAACACGAGGGGTTTCTTACTCGGCCAGACAAAGACAAAGAAAAGCCTGCTTTTCACCTGTTTCCTCATCAGGTAACCAAAGTCTCCCGATTCACTTCATATTCCAAACTTGCTACTTAACTCAACTCGCCGCAAAATTAATAGAGACATGAATAGAAACATTTCTGAGACATAGAAATCTCAACGACAATTTCCAATTAATATCAAATTTCCTTCTGGTAATGACAACTAGAAAATGAGGTACCTAAGATGATAGAAACTTAAGCAATATAAGTAACAACTTTTGGCTGGTCAATTGAAACATGATTGATTATGTGTGTAACTTACAGCTTACAAAATATTTGCAACTGCGAAATAAATAAATTTTTATAATGTACATCATAAGGCAAGAGAGGATACCCTTATCAGATACTCCGATAATATCCTTCTTGACGCCCCAACAAATCAACAAAGAAGACGAAGAAGAAGACAATTCATAAATAACACATAGGATTAAATTTAAGTTAGCAACCGTTAAAGTATAATTGTATGAGATATTTAGTGAGATACGGTATTAAAGAAAATATGTTTTTAACAACTAGTGTCGTAAAATATATTTACATCATCAGGGTATATGGCTTTGAATTTACAATTTTTTTATCTTATTAATTTATAAACAAACCTGTTTTATAAATTGACACTGTCTGTTAAAAATCTTGTCTGGTCTTTTCATAATAACAGAGATAAATAAGAAATTAAAAATTTGATATTATGTTATGATAGCAGATGCTAAGGTTATTGGTGTCAGTTCTAAAATTTACAGTGTTATTAGTTTTATATATATAATACATTTCCAGGACATTTCTTTTATAAAAATTTGGTTCTTGGGCAAGGACTATGGGATTCGAGAAATCAAATTTGTGTTTAGTGGAGTAGAAGTGTTGAGTAAGGGCAGTGGGGTTGGGGCAGTTGGGTTTGAGGCTGTATTCGTGCTGGTATAGACGCTTGTGTAGGTACTGGGAGGTTTGGCCAATATAAGATGAATCGCATTCAGAACAATTAATTTTGTAAATTACATCGGATTTGTAAGTGAGAGGAGTTGGGTCTTTGAGCGTGGAGTTTAGGCTTTTGACGGTGTTAATAGGTTTGAAAGAAATTTTAGTGGTAGGGGACTGAAGTATTTTTTTGACTTTTTCAGAGAGACCTTTGACATAAGACAGTGAACAAAATTTAGCATTACTATTATCAAGTGGGATGTTTGGAGCTGCGTTATTATTATTATTTCTAGTGTTAATTATTAATTTGATTATGTTTTGAGGGTAGTTATTATCTTTAAGGCTTTGTTTGAATAGGCGAATATTTTTATCATGAAAGGAAATATCACTAAGAGCGAGAATGCGATTAAGGAAGGATTTGGCAAAGTTAAATTTTTGAGAATAGGGATGGTGTGAGAAATAGTTTAAAAGTCTTCCTGAATTTTGGGGTTTGCGGTACCAATCAGTAATAATAGAATTATCATGTTTACGTATAACTAGCGTGTCTAGAAAAGGTATCTGGTTATTAATTTCGGTTTCAGAAGTAAATTTAAGTCGAGGATGAAATGAATTGAAAGTGTCTATAACAGCAGGAATTAAATTTTCAGGGATGGCAGTAATCATGTCATCTACATATTTAAAAATAAATGGTAAATTGAAAGGTAATTTTGGTAGAGAAATTTGGATGAGTTTGGTGAGGACAAGGTAGGCAAGTATAGGTCCTAAGCTAGAACCCATAGCAGTACCAAATATTTGGGAATAAAATTCACTAGTTGGTAAAAACATATTTTCTTTAAAACCGTATCTCACTAAATATCTCATACAATAAATAACACAGTTTAAAAATAATCTAATAAAGCCACAAACCATTAAAAGCTACCAAAAAATGTATCACACGTGCTTCTTTCAATGGTGAAATACTTAAACTTTATTCTAGAAATTATCCGAAATTGTGCCAAGAACAATTAAACTGTAATATAATTAACAGCTATGGCTTCTAATTTGATTAGTGAACAAGATGCATGTAAGTGTGAGGTCATGAAAGGCAGTTACAGCGAGAACTGAGAGATTGAAGTGTCTAAATATTGAAACAGATAGGGAACAAGTTAGTAAGTTAACATCTGAGCTTGACTAATTGCCTGCGGCTTCTTACTTCACATAAAACTAACTTCGCTCCAATGTCTCAACACTTGAGCACATTATTTACACATTACACAACTTTAAATTAGCTTAAAATTGAACATAAATTTCTTGGAAATTTACCGTGCTTATTAGGTTTTCTAATAATATAGGTCTGACCTTATCTTCTAAAATGCTGAACGTTGAGTCAACTAAATACCAGAAATTATTTTCTGCACCAAAATTAGATTTTAGTATTACAATGAATTTGCAATGACATCGACAATGGCATTTCAATGGTATCTATAGTAAACAAAATAGCTCATACTCATTTCAATTTCACTGATAAATTTAATATGGTCGGAACATTTTTTTTAAAAATGATTAGTTTAAAAAATCTGCGTAAATTAACAAAATTATATGAATAAAAGGAAACTTACGAAAATGAGTGCTTCAAAAAGAGACTATTCTGTACGGTTTAGAAATCAAAATACCTGAAACATATTAGAAAATATTAATAATAGCAAGTAATTAATTAATATGTCAACTAAAAATTATAATATTACAATATGAAGTGTGCTAACAATTACATTATGTGTTATACTATATACTTATTATAATTATCACACCATACTCCCTCCGGCAAGTGAAGTGACTGGAGTACTGTGTGAAGTGGTTGGAATGCTCTATCACGAGGTTAAGAAAATGGGCCTAAAAGCTGGCCAAATTGCTACAAGTGGTTTGTTCTACCTAGGTAGTTCTAGGACCTTACTACTAATACTACTACTACTACTACTACTACTACTACTACTACTACTACTTCTACTACTACTACTACTACTACTACTACTACTATCATCTGTTATCTGTAGTTCTAGGCCCTTACTACTACTACTATCTGTAAATATTTTAGATATAGGATATCTGGAGGGAGCCAGCGTGGCCGAGGGGCTCTGGGTTCTAAGGTCATGCGTTCGATCCCGTGCCATAATACTCTGAATTGCATCTATGAATCGCGGACGGAGCAGAACGAGGGACACTCCTAAAGGTGCGAATTCTCTGCTGCGTGACTTATTCACATGCCCCGAATCAAACCTGACGCAGGCCAGTCAAAACATAGGTAAAATGGCAGGAGCCGTCTTCTCTGGTGCGTTCCGACCGCCCGACGGTCGTGCGGTGCAGAAGTCACGTCCTCCGATCAGTTGTGGTTTGATTTCCAGCGGTCGGGACGTCCGACGTTACTTTTATACTTTCTTATATACTACATTTATATGAGAAAGTATTGTGATAGGGCCACAAAAATAACATACATATAACAGAAAGAAGGCTCAAAGCACGTGCTCCAATTAATTGTATTACATTTTTTATTTATTTATATCTATACACGCATTTACTAATTAATTTTTATTTATACTACTACATTTGCAAAACGCTGTTGTAGTAGTAAAGGTATTTTATTATATTCTTTAAATGTAAAGGTATTTCGATTTTATTTGTGTAGAATTATTGATAATCTAAAATTTAGGACGATTGAGGCTTTTACTGCAAAAAAATTATCTTATCTAATCTGGTTTTAGCTGTCCTAGATAAGGAAGTCTATTCCAAACTTCATTATCAGCCCATTATTTTATAGTTTCTAACTCTTTTCATGCTTTTGCTATTTGTACCCCACTTTAATTACAAGCTCTTATCTTATCTACCCTTTCCTTAATTTTTAAATCTTTATCTCCTAATAGAATAATATTATCTAGCTCAGATCTTTGTTCTGTACAGATATAGCTGTCGTGCGAGGTTGTTCAGTCTAATAAATAGTAACTTCCCTGTCGAATATAAGTTCTGACATTTTTTTTTTTTTTTTTTCTTCTTCTTTTTTTATTTGTTTTTGTATATGTACGGATATTACTGTTATTGTGTGCGACATTCATTTGGATTATTACACCAAACAATTAAACTAAAGGGTAATTAGTACATTTTTAATAGAATATCGATAAAGTAAAATAATTAAAAAATACTAATACTGAAGTTGAAATAAAACTGACGGTGGACGTTAGAACCGCAGCAGAGATGACACCCCCTCCCCTAAATAGCCGTGCGTTCCGACCGTCGACGAATAAAAGTCACGTCGAGCGTCAACTTCCGGGAAGTCCCGCACCAGAGAATTCGCACCTTAAAAGGTTCTCTTCCCCACGCTTTGATGCTGTGGGTTCGATCCGAGACATGATGAAATGATTTCTATCTATGAATCGAGGAAGTAGCAGGGCGAGAGACACCCCCTATGGGACACCCTTCCCCCACCTTTAATTCTTGCTTTGCTTGTATAGCTCACTAATTATCATACCATCACTACACCCCCTTCGGTGGTACAATGTACAAATGTTTGATGTGTGAAGTAGCTGGAACTCTCCACCTCGGGGAAAATTAAATGGGCCTATAAGATGGCCTAATTGCTGAGTACGAATAAGTGGTTCGTCCTACCTACTAGGATATCTGTAAATAGGTTATTAAACAACAAGTTCGATCGAAAGACTATCACAGAGAAACAACAAGAAAAGTTTTCAGTAACGCAAATTTCATTTCATAAACAGGTATAAACTTGAATATTTTATCCATTTCAAACAATAAACATTGAAATTTATACCACAACGTATTAAAATTCAATTTCTTGGTACTATTTCATTTAAATAAATATACATATTAGTGCATTTAAAACACCATATTTTTCTTAAATCATTATAAATCTCTTTGAGGTGGAAATGAAATGAACTTCATTTCATAAAAATATGAAACACTAGATAAAAAAAAAATATAGGAATATTATACAAAAAGTAAAATTTTATTTATAAACTGAAGAAAAAGAGGGAGAAAAAAAATAAGCGATGCTATATATGGTTTTTATAAATTAATAATCAATAGCTGCAAGCAAAGGTTTGAGGTAGAGCAGTGGGGAGGGTACCTGGATCTCATCCAAATTTGGGTGCCCGGGTCTTCCACACGGCTAACAATTCCCCTCCCCCCTTCAAACCATGGAAATTTATTTTCTTTACGCTCATTCCACCACCTCTACCCCATTATTCCCGGTTCACATTTACCAAAGCCTCACCTAAAAATGTTGTGAAAATCTGCAAGAAGAGGTTATAATATTATATATATAT
>KZ651061.1:1239184-1249902 GCA_001010745.2 Gerris buenoi
CATCGAAATTTTGCGTGTGTCCCCCCCCCCCCTAAAACTATATTTTCGCTATTTCTTAAAATATGAAACAATATGTAAAATGTGTGTTCTGCTGGGGCATAGAAAAAAAAAATAGCTTCGATCTGATAAACTGGGAATCCGAGATGGCGGCTCCTGTGGCGAGAGATTGTGCTTTAATAAACAATAAACTGTAAAATTTACTAACTGCAAATTATTTTTTTAAACTCTCGTGTTACATTAATAACACGAAATAGAATCGTAAATATTATATAAAACAGGATACACGTAGGGAGAGCTAAACGTGACAGCTCGAAATAAATCCATTGAAAATTATTCACTGAATCCCTTGTGTCCATAATTTTGAAGTAGATCATATTAGATAAGTTGAGTAACTCAGAATTCTTTATTTTCTTGTTTAGTAACCTTTTAGCTTAAATATTCAATAAAAGATAATTCTCTGTAAAATCATAAGGGGTCGTGAATTAGGTAATTTAATGTTATATTTTCCAGATAGAGAAACAATTTTGATCATTGCTCCAAATAAGGATATGGGGGAGTTATAATATGAAAGTTTACGAAGTCAGATTTGACAAAATCATGATAACATAATATTATAAGGTAATGGTTTTTCAAATCTGTTAGGTCAAATTACCCTTACAAAGAGAAACCGGTGTTTCCATGAGATTGAAATTCACAAAGCCCTTTGTTATGTTAAATTAACTTTTCATGGCTTACTTCAATATCGTTCAAACCCTCTCATATGTTGATATGATTCTATCAAAAGAGAACGAAATCAAGGGTTATTTCTCTATTTTACATAGTGCCTTCTCACCATTATATTTCTATAACAACATAATAATTTCAGTATGTGTATAATATGACATAATATCAGAAAAAGGAGCAGATAAGTATCGGAACATAAAATAAATATCGGTAAACTAAGGGCGAAATTATTTCAATAAAATTATTTTTGGGAGATAAGAACAAATAAGCTAGGTAAAACCAATAGTTTAAATCAGGGTGAGAAGTGAGAATGTTATGGTTTTCATTTTCGACTGATATAGGATATCCAAGCGTTTATTAGCTTATCTAATCTGGTTTTAGCTGTACTAGATAAGGAATTCCGTACCGAACTTAACTAGTCATACCAACTTTCATTTCTGTCTGTCGATTTTTTTTTTTTTTTTTTTTTTTTACACCTATGGGTATAATATGTATTCTCATTCTTTCTTAATCCCCCTTACTTCTTTTTCCCTATCGCCGCCACTTATTATTTAGTTTTTAAGTACAATTTTAGGGTACATTCATTTTTAGGGTTTCATCGTTTCGTTAGTAAAACCAAAAATCGGTCCGAGATAACTCAGACAAACTTTCTCATATATGTACATGTAATTATTATTGGAAATTTTAATAAATTCCATGAAAATAACTTCTCCCGGGCGGGGAATCGAACCCGGGCTCTCTCCATCCGCGTTTTAAGCTATTTNTTCGGATAAATCAATTAATTTTAAAACAGATTCTAAGGATATAAATAAATACTATTCAGCCATCTTAAAGAATGGAAAATAAGAATTATATAATAAATAGAATACGTAATAAAATAGTTACAAATAAAAAATTCCCGCCTAATATAACAAAATTAAATGCAGTCGAACTTAAAAATATATTTATATAAAAAAATCATAATAATAAAATAGTAACAAATTAATCACATCTAATATAAAGATCCATAACAAAATATATGATAGAAAGATATATAATAATTTATTTTTATTTTTACTTTTTAAAATGATTAAATTCAATTAAGATAGGTTACAACCAGGTTACTATTGTCATGTTCATACCATGTTCCTTTTTTTCGTGTTAGTTTTAAGTTTTAAATTTTAAATAGATGTTAAATTAATGATGATTTTTATTAAAAATGACAAGTGTGACGATCCGATGAAAATGGTGATCATTTTTAATAATTTTAATATTAAAAAATTTACAATACAAACAAGATCTCAATCTAAGGTAGGATTTTTAAGTTTTATATCGTTCATGTAAAGTTTTAAACATTTTTGATCTAAAAGTATTTCTTAATCGTTATAAATTATGTTAGATAAATTGCCATTATATGGAAAAATGTTTTCGATGTTGTAGGCCTGATGATGACTAGGTATAGTCGAAATATAGCCGAAATATAGCCAGTGAAGTAGAGGTTTTTATTAAACAACCTTAAACGACGTAACCACACAGCATATTATTCCGCCATAATGTTTTGGTTGCAGATATAACTGACAACTTCATACTACGCCTTGATTTTATGAGTCAACATGGATTGGTGGTCAACCTTAAGGATCGGGTCCTTCGAATTGGACAGTAAGAAATACCACTGCACTTACCAGGCAACGTAGAAGGATGTCTGGAAGGGATTGTGGAGCCAACAGCTAACAGTTGTAAGAAAGAAGGAGTATTGATAGCTGGCACTCTGGTGAAAATTCAGAAAAGAATCCCAATTCTAGTAGCAAATATAAATCGGTATGGGGTCAAGTTAAAAATATTATATTTAAAAAAAAAATAAAACACGCTTTTATAAAGAATGTACTAAAAATGAGAAAATAATTACTTTTAAACACCCACAGTGCTACGAGCGATCACACTATTTGGGTATGTCACTAAAAATAAAAGCGTGGGGCGCTATCAACTTTTTTCATAATTATGAATCCAAGAATCCACACTCCACATTTTTGAGAAGTAAAACACAGGATTTACCACGCCCCACGCTTTTATTTTTAGTGACATACCCAATACCCATATAGTGTGATCGCTCATGGCGTATAATAAAGTAATATACGTGTAATAATATAATAATATACGTGTATGTATAATGTATATATGTTTATATATGTATATATGTATATATGTATGTATAATGTAATATAATGTATAATAATATACGTGTAATAAAGTATACACGTATTCATAATTTGTGTAAGCCAATTGGCAGGCCTAAACGCTCCACAAGCTCTTTGCCATGATTTATTATTAGTATGTAATGGAAGGTTTCAACTGCATAGGTATAGGTATAATTATGGTTTTGTAAATATAAACATTAAATATTTTACTCAAATAAAACCTCCCTTAGCTGTCACTGGTCGTGTTTGTTTACAATTGATTTTGAATTTGACCACCAACATTTCTCAGAAATCTAGCGATATATCGANAACTGCATAGGTATAGGTATAATTATGGTTTTGTAAATATAAACATTAAATATTTTACTCAAATAAAACCTCCCTTAGCTGTCACTGGTCGTGTTTGTTTACAATTGATTTTGAATTTGACCACCAACATTTCTCAGAAATCTAGCGATATATCGACTAATACTAATAATTTAGTAAAACTAATTACTGATTATTGTATTGTCACCGGAAATACATAATCTGTGCAAGTTTCAGCTTTCTAGGTAGTCGGGAAGTCCGTCAAATTTACGTTACAAGATTCGCCGCGGACATACAAGTCAAGTCAATTAAAAGCGTGTAAAAAAGGAATTATTCTCGGTCAGTGTCAAACAGTTGCGAGTATTAAGAACCTTGCTGTCGAAAGATGTTACGAAACGGAATATTCCGGGTTACCTGATAAGCTAGAAACTCTGGTGAGTGAGACTGATAGTGAGTTGTCGGCGGAAAAGAAGAGGGAGATTAGAAAATTGTTCACGGAATACCAATACATTTTCGCCATGTCTGAGAAAGATTTGACGTTCACTGATGTCGTCCGCCACCATATTAATACAGGGGATGCTAAACCGATTCGCCAACAGCCTCGGAGGTTGCCAATGGCTAAACGGAAGGAAGCAGAGGAAATGGTAGATGTCATGGTAAAGCAAGGTGTTATCGAGCCTTCGGAGGAACCTTGGGCATCACCGGTCGTCCTGGTCGCGAAGAAAGATGGCACAACTAGGTTCTGCATCGACTATAGAAAGCTGAATGAAATAACGAGAAAAGACAGCTACCCACTTCCCCGGATAGACGATACTATTGACACCTTGGCTGGTTCCAAATGGTTTTCGACCTTAGATTTGAAGAGTGGCTACTGGCAGGTAGGTTTGGAACCTAAGGACAAAGAAAAAACGGCGTTCACGATAGGAATGGGCTTATGGCAATTTAAGGTAATGCCATTCGGATTGACAAACGCTCCTGCTACGTTTGAACGTTTAATGGAGCTGGTTCTTCGAGGACTCACTTGGAAGATCTGCCTAGTCTATCTGGACGATGTCATTATTGTAGGAAGAACTTTTGAAGAACACCTTACAAATTTGCGTGAGGTTTTTTCCCGCCTTAGGAATGCCAATCTCAAATTGAACCCCAAGAAATGTTATTTTTTCAACGCAAAGTCCGACATCTAGGGCATTTCGTTTCTGGTGATGGTGTATCTACGGATCCTGCGAAGACCCTTGTTATTCGAAACTGGCCGGTACCTAAGAACGTTCGCGTGGTCAGGAGTTTCATAGGCCTCTGTACTTACTATAGAAGATTTGTACGAGACTTTTCCAACTTAGCTCGTCCTCTTACTAGACTTACAGAGGCCAACGTAAAGTTTGAATGGACAGCCGATACGCAAGAATTGTTTGATAGTCTAAAGAGTCATCTGATTACAGCCCCCATTCTTGCATATCCTCGAGAGACAGGAGAGTTTGTGGTAGACGCGGATGCCAGTAATCATGCCATAGGGGGAGTTTTATCACAAATTCAGGATGGAGAGGAAAGGGTCATAGGCTATTTTAGCAGATACCTTTCAAAGCCCTGAGCGTAATTATTGCGTGACGCGCCGAGTTACTAGCATTTGTAAAAACCTTACATCATTTCTACAAGTATTTGTATGGAAGACCATTTCGGTATCGAACAGACCATGCGGCTCTGCGATGGCTATTACAATTTAAAAATCCAGAAGGACAGCTTGCTCGTTGGATTGAATATCTTCAGGGATACCCATTTGAATCTGAATATAGGCCAGGGCGCCTACACCAGAATGCAGACGCTTTGTCACGCCCACGCCGCCCGTGTCCTATCGATTGCAAGTCATGTTGAGAGTAGAACGAAAGTTCATTATGTTCTTCGAGTGGGACTATCTACAGTCGGGTGGTCAGCGGAGGAAATGAAGAAAGAGCAGAGAGAAGACCCTGAAATAAATAAGCTGATTGAATGGAAGGAGGCAGGTTGTCGACCGGACTGGAAGGAAATTGCGGCATGTTCCCCAACCATTAAGGCTTATTGGGCGCAATGGGATTCTTTGTTAATGGAAGATCAGTTGTTGAAAAGAGTTTGGGAATCGGCAGATGGTACAGAAATCCNTGATTGAATGGAAGGAGGCAGGTTGTCGACCGGACTGGAAGGAAATTGCGGCATGTTCCCCAACCATTAAGGCTTATTGGGCGCAATGGGATTCTTTGTTAATGGAAGATCAGTTGTTGAAAAGAGTTTGGGAATCGGCAGATGGTACAGAAATCCTTCACCAGTTAGTATTGCCAAAAAGTAAGATCCAGGAAGTGCTGGAAGAAGCACATTCGGGGTCCTCGGGCTCGGGAGTCCATTTAGGAATCAACAAAAAACTGTTGAAAATCCGTGACCGATTTTACTGGCTGAAATGCAGGTATGACGAGGAAGAATGGTGCCGATGTTGCACTCGATGTGCAGGCGTGTCCGGTCCTAGTCATAAACCCCGAGGACAGTTAAAGATCTACAATGTAGGTGCTCCTTTCGAAATAATTGCAGTCGATATTGCGGGACCTTTTCCCGAATCGAATCGTGGCAACAAGTACATCATGGTTGTAATGGACTATTTCAGCAAGTGGCCGGAGGCTTATCCGTTGCCTAGCCAAGATGCGGTGACTACCTGCGATGCATTGCTGGAGAATTGGATTACTAGGTTCAGGGCACCCCTGGAGTTACACTCTGATCAGGGAAGGAACTTTGAGGCTGCTATCTTCCAGGGTTTATTGGAAATAATGGAAGTGAATAAAGCCAGGACCACACCACTCCACCCACAATCTGACGGAATGGTGGAACGGTTCAACCGAACCCTTATACGTCACTTGGCAAAGGTAGTAAATGAACATCAGACGAATTGGGACCAACGCATACCATTATTCCTTATGGCTTATAGAGCCGCCGTCCATGAAACAACTAAGGAACCCCCTATCGAATATTGTTTGGTAATCAGATGCGTTTGCCCTGTGATCTCAAGTTTGGTCGTCCTAAGGATAAACCACAGCCAGTAGAGGAGTACTTAAGGGAGTTAGAGGATAAACTGGAATCGGTCCACGGTTACGTTCGTCAAAACATCAATCTAGCTACGGAGCGGATGAAAGCCCGATATGATAGGAGGTCTAACNACAATCCGACGGAATGGTGGAACGGTTCAACCGAACCCTTATACGTCACTTGGCAAAGGTAGTAAATGAACATCAGACGGATTGGGACGAACGCATACCATTATTCCTTATGGCTTATAGAGCCGCCGTCCATGAAACAACTAAGGAACCCCCCTATCGAATATTGTTTGGTAATCAGATGCGTTTGCCCTGTGATCTCAAGTTTGGTCGTCCTAAGGATAAACCACAGCCAGTAGAGGAGTACTTAAGGGAGTTAGAGGATAAACTGGAATCGGTCCACGGTAGGGTTGGGACTTCGACATCGATAAATCGAAAATATCCATATATCGGGCCAAAAATATCGATATATTATATCGATATTGATTTTTCGATATATCGGCAACATCGATATCTGTAGAAAATATCGAATAGACCTGATTTAGGTCTGTTACAGCCCTCAAAAACATGAAAAAAGCTCCCCAGAGGGCCTTTTTTTTCTCATCACCTGGGAAAAATGGGGTAGTGGGGGTAGGTTTTCGATATATCGGAAATATCGATAATTTCTTTCGATATATTGACCGATATCGATTTTCATTTACTCGATGTCGATATATCGGAAATATCGATATTTTCTTTCGATATCCCAACCCTAGTCCACGGTTACGTTCGTCAAAACATCAATCTAGCTACGGAGCGGATGAAAGCCCGATATGATAGGAGGTGTAACGAGCCCCGATTTGCAGAAGGAGACAAAGTTTGGCTCTATAACCCTCGGAAGAAACGTGGACTCAGTCCTAAGCTGCAGGCAGCTTGGGAAGGGCCTTACAACGTTGTTAAGAAGATCAACGACGTGGTCTACAGGATTCGTATGCCGCCCAGGGGAAAACCAAAAGTTGTACATGTTGACCGATTAGCACCTTACCGTGGCCAGCCTCTTCAGGACGTGGACGTCTAAGGAGGGGATGATGTTACAGGAGTCACCTGTCATGTCAACATTGTTTATATTTATATAATGACAGTTTAGTTAGAGAATTCTTGAATGTGTCATATTTGTATTATTGTTGATAAGTTTGAGTTTAATACATCAAAGTTTAATCTCCTACATAATTACTTAATTCTTTATAACGTAACAATAGTTTGTTTGTGAAATTAATAATTATGAACCATTCAGATTGTCGTAATTTCTCTTATATTCAGGAAATGTTCGTTTAATGTTATTGATATACTTTTCTTAGTTTGATGCTCTTTTTAAATTCTATATACACCTAATATTAATATTACGGGTAAGGTGTTTTTACTTGACCACTACGTACAATCGTACAATGAGGCTTTCAATTTCTTAATTGATTCAACTACTCAAGAATTAAGTACGTATTCTGAGTACTTAACACAACACAGTTTTTAAAAATATATATTTTTTTTGGTACTCCTTTACTTGGTTACCCACCCTAAAGTGGGTAACCAAAGGAAGAAGGTAGGATGTGGCAATATTTTACTTGGTTACCCACTGTTTGTTTACATTTTTGTGATTGAAAATTTTTTAAAAAATAATTAACAATATTAATCGGGGATGTCAAAAGCAGTGGGGCTTTTGTATGGGGTTAAGAAAGGGGGAAAGAAAGAAGAGAGATAAATATATAGCAAAAATGGTAAAATGAAAAAGGTGGGTAACCAAGTAAAGAAGGAGCNTTAATAAAAACATATATTTATTAAATAATGTTAACTAGTACATTATGTAGTGTTCCCACTCTCATTCCATCGCACTAGTGAACCCGGATGGATAACCAATGCCCTACACCCCAAATTCACCTAATTTACTAGGTAAATTGGGGTGGGTAACCAAGTAAAGGAGTGCCTTTTTTTTTTTAATTAAAGTTCATACCAGTAATTCCTTTTATTATTTTTCATAGGTAAATTTAATTAATGTTAAACATTTTATCAAAATTTATCATAAAAATAACTTCTCCGGTGGGAAATCGAACCCGGCCTATCTCCGTTTAAAGCTTCTTTTTTTTTCAGGAAATATATTTTTCCCGGAAAAATCGTTAGATTCAAATTTAAATTAACTACATTTTATAATTTTTTAATAAAAATTGTTGAAACCGATTTTTGAGAAATAATTTTTCCACGTCTTGACAAGGTTTTTGGGCGGTAGTGCCCCCAAAGTTTGGTCTAAAATCATTTTTGAATTCCGCCTCGGGGTATGATTGTTCTGAACACGTATGATATTTTTAGGTATAAATGTTCGGGCATACAATTTTATTTTAGGCTCCAGGGGTCTGCACAGACAGACGACACAAACATTTCTTAAAAACCATTTTTTGGACTAAGAGGACCTCAAAACGTGTAAATCCATTAAAATCTCAAAATCGAATTACCGCGCTATCTCAATACTTTCTCTTTATATGAGTTATGAGAAAGTAAAAAGGTGGATGGCAAAAGAAGAAAAAAATAAAATGTGAAGGAAAGTGAAAGCTGGTCAATAAGATGTGAGAGTAAAGGACATAAGAAAATTAACAGCAGAGGAAATAAAGGTACAAATGTTCTCAGCAGCCAAAAGCAAGTTGTAGCCATTGAGTTCGAAATGATAAAATCTAAAAAGACGTGTCAATGTGCCCACGACCAATTTGTTTGCCACGGTTTGGACAAATAATAAGAGTTCACAATGAAAAACAAAGCAGTTTGGAGAAGCTCGCAAGACTTTTGACAACTGAATAGTCAAAGTTGGGAGGAAGAATTGAAGATGTGAGACAACACCCCAACCATGTACAACGGGAAAAAAGAAGAAATGTTCCTTATGATTCGCTGACATAAGCACGCATTAGAATTTTAGGGCGTTTCAAAACTGACATTATTCACTCACTAAGACAAACAAGTAAAGAACAAAGTAACTAACAGCTAACAGCCATAGGAACACAATATAACTTGTGTAAAAAGAAACTCTGCTAATTCAATTATAGCTTCCTCCCGTCCTATTTCGCAAAATTCAATGATTCTATGCTTTTAAAACCTATTATAATCCAATTTATTTCATTATTCCCCCGTTTTATAATCTGTCAAGATTGTTGTTGATTTTTACTTCCATAAAATTAGAAGTATGGTGATACCCTCCAAAACGTGATTCCGAGATCTCTATGAAGGAGGGGTCTTAAGAACCCGGGGGTATCATAGAAATCCGTTTCATATACATGGCGCAAACCACATCATCGACTTTTGGAGCAACAGTCACTTAAGCACGAAATCGGTCTGTCGACGATAACTTAAGGCTTTATTTGATTTCAATTTCCTTTGGGATATTTATGTGTCCTATATAGTAGATTGTACCTAAACTCTTTGAGCACAATCGGATAAGGCGGATTGGCATTTTAGTGTTTTTTAAGGTTTTTTCGGCACCAAATTGCGGCTAAACTGTAAGTCGTATCGAAAAGCGGATAGCACCAGCGGAAACTGATTTTAAAAGATCTACAACTTTGGTCCTATGATTTTTTGTCGTAAGACCATCCCTTCTAACTTAAATAGAGACATGTGTTTTATCATTATTATTTTTGTTGCAAAACTATAATCAATATTAGCTGTTTGTACGATGTATTTTATAAAGAGTTCTCTCTTGCTCACGTATTGACACGGCAAAATTTCATGGAAGTCATATGTGTGGGATTTCCACACCGGTACTTTACATGTATTAAAGTATCAATTCAGCAAAGGGGACAGACGTTACAATTAATCTGGGGCTATCTACAGGCTACTTTTGATGAATCATCAAAATTTCATAAAAATCAGATGAGTACTTTTGAAGACGTAAATGTATGTTTGTGCGTATGTAGAATAGAAACAAATTGGCGCATAAGGTAGACATTTATATAGGACCAACAATGGACAAATTATCTAATCATAAACCTGCCATCCAAATTGCATCATCTTTTTTTAAGCTAATAACTCATCATGATTAACTATTAATTTGCTTAATATTTAAAATTTTATTGCATTCAGCTCGTTTCAATGATAAAGCTTTTTGATTTGATAATAGAATGATTGATGTATAGTATCGTCCTGATTATTTTCAATGAAAACTTTGGAAAAGAAACTATTTAGGGGTTGCAATCACTTAGCTTACGTGATAATAAGCATGGCCATTTATTTCCATCATGACACCCACGCAGACAGCTTCGGCTTCAGCTTGGCCCAACACTAGTACAATAAGGTTATACATTATAAAGTAAGACTAATCCGGTCTATTCACAAGTTAATAAAACCAATTGATCTAATAGAGAATACTAATTATGTCACTGTAATTACACAATTAACTTAGCAACAATATATACGTATAATTGAATAATTACACAATATATATATATTATATATATAT
>KZ651061.1:1249958-1264179 GCA_001010745.2 Gerris buenoi
TATATATATATATATATATATATATATATATATATATATACATATATATATATATATATATATATATATGTGTGTGTGTGTACTATATATACACACAAAGGATGAAAGTCACTGAAAGTCGCATCATAGTCACTTACACATTATTCAAATTTAAAAAATTTGGAAGTGGGCCACTGATGGCGTAGATTAAGAATAATTAGATTTTTAATACTTTTTGCAGCCCAATTAAGATTAAGGTAAGCTAAAATTTAATCTTGATTAGAAATATTTTATGTAGAGCGGAGTGAAGTAAGTAGTATATTATTTAAAACACAAATACAAAAGAGAAATTAACGATAAAACATTGATATTGTTTTATTATTTATCTGCTGGTGAAAATGAGGGCTTTTTATTATAAATCCAAACATCTGCTTTGTATATGTTATTAAGTACAGACCAGGAAGTAAACAAGAAACTAACCAAACTAACAAGAAACAAGAAAACAACAATAGATAACAAGCAAAAATAGACTAAAACTGCCCAACCTAAAACTAACAAAACAAAACATACTAACGAAAAACAGACTGTATAGCAAAAACACCAACAAAACTAAAAGTTGAATTTTAGGAAAAAATATAAACTTAAAAAATGTCTTCAATTATTAAAGCACGTACAGCTTCCTCACTTCCTATGCCTCAAGGTCACTTGGGAATTGAAAATGTTGTTGCTTAGACCTATTTCGATTTCTAGTGGGGCCACATTTATTTTTATTCAATGTTAATCCACGGGTTACCTTTGACACAACATCCAAAATAGGATGAGTACTAATGATATATTTCTTCATTTAAATAGTTTGTGCGCATGCAGAAAAAAAGCAATGGACGCAGAAGGTTGCAATGGATATGGGGCCAACAATGGGCTAATTTTGATTTAATATCGAAATCGGACGACTTGGATACAAAACTTTAAGATATGATGTATCGCCAAATTGTAGAAAGATAGACCGACAAGACAAACACTAGACAAAAAATGATTTCTGCAGTATATTTCTATCAAAGAATTTTGGAATTCTGAGACAAAAAAACATGTTTTTCTGAATAATCAAAGTGCTTTAGATACCTTCGGTAGGCTTGAAAACAAATCATAAAAAGGAGTAAAAAATCGAACGATTACACTTATAATAGCAATTGAATGTAAATGAAAGCTTTTGTTCCTATCAATAAACTTTGTCAATTTAACCATACCTCTACTATTTTTTATATTTTTTTTAGGGAGAGATAAATGATTGGGGATTTAATTAAAAGCTTGTTTTATTCCTATATTTCAAGATATCGGCTACAAATCCTCAATGGGTTTCACTAAATTAAAAAGACCTTTATGGTTTAATTTAATAGAAGTTCAAAGGAAAAATTTGAATTAATTAAAAATGTTATAATTATTATATTATTGAGCTGAGCAAAGCGAAGCTCTTATACTACACTTAGCATTTGGTTGGAAACATACTCCTTCTGAACGGCTGGACCGATCCGCACAAAATTCGGCACGGTCATAGTGACCAACCACAGGAAAGTATAAATCTGAAATGGTTCAAATTGGTGCAAAAGGGTACGGGGTACAAAAGTTAAAAAAGTATATGCCCTCTATTATGCATGTCGTTGGAAAGCTCTTTAAGAGTAAAGATATTCTTGTTATGTTCACTTTTGTCATATTTTCATTTAAGAACCTATTTCAGCTGTTTATAAATAAAAATGTTTATTGTTAACAATCAGCTGTTTAATACATACTGCGTACTGCATTGTTTCGCTAGTAAAAACATTGAATAATATTGTTTTAATTATTTAATTAGTTATTGACCCAAAAAAAATTATCTCTCAAATTTAGGTTCTTAAAAAAAAGCAATGTTGAGTGGCCTCTGAAGTGAGGAAAAGTTCCGAGGTACCCCGTACCCGATTTTTTTTATTCATTCTCTGATTTGACTTTCCAAAGCTTTTTTTTTTGACTTTCCAAGGAAATTATTTTGATTATAAAAAAAAAAAAAAAAACAAATTAAACCCAATGCCGAATTTTAAATAAATAAAAATAATCAAAGGATTTAACATTTTGAGAAATGTCTGATAAAATAAACTGACAAAGGATAAATTACCTATTATCCTGCTAAGTCAGTTATATTTGGCTTTCCTGCCATTTGAATAAATGGGCGTACCAATAAACAAAATTAACAAAGAAGGTTAAGTTTATTGGAGGGTTTTAAATTTAACCCTGTTATATAAAATGTAGGGCCTGGAATCAAATTTTCAAACTTTTAATTAAAGATCTATACACTTCAAACGAGATAATCATTTCAATATTATGGTTTAAATATTTTATTAAAAATGAAACCTTCTTAGCTACATAAATATGTTACTTACATATATTCTTAGGTGTATAAACTCGTTTCTTTGTCTTTTCTATTTTTTTTTTTTTAACAAAACAATTTTGCATATAGAAGGATTGCAACATTCCGCAGTGTGCTCTTCAGTGCTTATACTCATACAGCTGCCTTAAAATTGTCATTTAAATATCTCTAGTTTAGTTTTTTAGAGTTTGGAGAAAATTGAAATATTCCTAAAGGAAAAGATAAGAAAAACTAAAAAGCAAGGTGGAACCTAATCTTGTTTTTGTCTAAATTAATATTTTTGTATTTTGCTGGGAAAGGATCTTTAACGGCACAATAATTTAGCGCTATATATGCTTGGAGAAGATCATCATATCCTGCATAATATTACAACGTTGTGAAGGAAAATGGAGATTTAGAGTAGATAAGACTAAATCATTCAACATTTTTAAGAAAAAGTTAAACAAATGGATATAATATTACTAGGAATTTAGGAATTGACAGGGTTTCAGAGTATAACAAAACCAAATAGAGTTAACATTTCAATTAGAGTCAGCAGCAAAGAAAGTATAGGACTTGATCATAATAAAAAATATTTGTAAGATTACTCTATTTCAATATCAATGAAACCATGTGAGAGTTGATTTTTCGTGAAAAAATCTAAGAAGAAAGAATTTGTATGAGAAAATTGTATGAACTCTTTGTATAACTAAGGATCGGCATGGTACATAATAACAGATGTCCTTTATGTCCTATGTGCAGTGCAAGTCGCTAGGATGGGAGGCAAGCTCCTCCTGATCACGCAGTGGCAACCTACAGAATATTAATAAAATATAAAAAAAGTACTCAATAAATAAATCGTTATTTTTAGGCTCGAAAATGGCTGGTAATTGGCGAAACGTTGCCAGAGTTAACATGAATTAGAGTATATTTCTTCTTACACATTACCCTTAAAGGATCCACCTATCACATCAAAATATTACTACAGGGTACACTAGCAAAACTATTAATCTATATTTAACTTTCTTTTCCAAAAATCAGTGTTGAAATGAAGCGAAAAATAATAGTAGAAGTTACGAGGTGTTCATGCGGACAATTACGTTAAAGTAGGTCATATAGGCGATAAATTTTTATTTTTCTTCCACGTGGCTTTATCTCTGTCTTGTTTTGTCCCTTTTTTTCTCTCTTCTTTCTTACATACACACTGATTTTTTTTTATCTTTCACACACCTTTCTTTTTACAAGAAGCGCAATGTCACATACTTAAAAAGCTTCTCTTTTTTTCATATTTTTCTCTTTTTGGTAGGGATATTTTTGTCAGCTCTTACATGTTGAGTTGTATTTTTTTTTCCTGCTTTTTTCTTTCTGCCTAGAAAGAACTGCAATGGTGTGTAGGGTCCAGAAAAGTCATATATATAAACTGACATGGGAAAAGAGAAATAGAGGAAGAGGGTAGAAAGAGAGTTGGCCATTGAAGATAATGGTGAAATATGGGCATCACACACACACACACAAATATATTTATATATACCCAGTAAACAAGTGGATGTAGTGGTTGCCTTCTTTAGTACTGTGGCAAATAGGAAAACGAAAAAATTAAATACCTATCTACTATTACGTATACAAAATAAAATATATTTGAGTGTGAGTGTATGTATTTATAAACTCCTATATATCGCTGATAACAAATTTCTGACATTCATATCAAAATATAAGAAAAATGGTCTGACATGGCAGTCCTGATATCGTGTAATAACACTAAAATAACGTCTCATTTTTTAACCACCACATACATACTCACACACATATTATATGGTATATATATATTTTTATACATATAATATATTGCATAAAAACAAAAAAAGGTTTCACATAATACATCATGTATTTATACAACTATTTTTACATATTTCAGAATGTTCTACACAAACGCACATACCCGTAACACGCGCTCGCGTATGTGTTTGAGTGTGTATACCTACGTATACATTTTCTCTACACTGCTTGAATAAGGTTTGTAGATAGGTGTTGAGGGTATAATGTCAAAATCTACTGTGCACTATTTTTAGATAAAAAAAATCCTATCCGATATATCCCCTACTAAACTTTCCCTGCACGTGTTTCAAGTTTTCGCGATTATATTATGTAATGTAATTGAACATTTAATAAAAATTGACCATAAAAACAACACATCCCCGCGCGAATTACCATTTGCGTTTAACTCCAGCTATTTTTTTAAGGAACTAGGCTTTTATAGCTGCTAAATCTAAAAGGATTCCAAGGAAACAACTTCACTTTGTAAAATATGTAATGTTTTTACAAATATTCGCGGTAACTGCATATTTGGTACCTAATAAATACGTCTCTTTACACTTTTTTTATTCTTTAATTTACACTTTACACGTCGTTTATATTTCGTTATTGATTTTCAACTAAATTTAATATATTGTCATCAATACCTCAGAGACTAGAGTTTCCAGGAAAAACTACTTATATTGTTAGATTCATATTTAAATAAACTGATTTGGAGATATTATTAATTAAAATCTTCAAAATATTTGTTTCAAGTTGTTTTAGAGATTTTGAGGGGAGAGAGTGTCATTATTATAGAGCTAAAATCTATTTCTCGATTTCTCCAATTGTACCAAATTTATTCGAAATCGGCACTGTACTTTGGAGTTCATGCATCTGCATTTACTACGTACTACTTTAGACATACAGACTTTTTTTAAAATCAACTTGTTTGGACTCAGGACACCTTAAAACGTTTAAACCCCCTTCTCTGTTTCTCTCTTTATATAAGTACGTTGTACGTATTATATAATATACATTATACATCGAATTCTTCTTTCTTCTTTTGGGTTTTAGTCCCGTACAACTGCCAAGGTTATTACAGGTCGTGGGTTTTCTCATCTACTTGATGAGATCATCAGTATGAAACATGTCTCACATGTACTCTAACAACGAAACAGGTTAATTGACACTTAATAATGACTAATGGAACTCTAGGTCCGGTGGGATTCGCGACAAAGTGAATGAGAATTTCGATGTTTCGCCTCTAATGCTAGAGTCATATTCAGGGTTGTAGTTGTTGCTCTGCTGAAAGTGACAACAAAAACAGGAGATGGTCAAGAGCTAGAGTAGAGAACAATGATAAGGATTTGCTCAAAAGAATGCCTGCGTGATATGGGTTATTCAGCAACAGAAGAAATAAATAAATATAAACGAGAACGATAATGATACACAACTAGCATTAGAGCGTACCGTGCCAAGTCGTTGTGTGATATTCTGACTGTTCAAGATTGACAGTGAAGTGACAAAATGCCAAGTTAATTATTATAAATAAATAGAAAATATAGTTTTGATTTGAAGTTAGAAAAATATAGAGCTTACAAAAAACCGATCACTTTCTTAATTCTTTACTCATTCTCTAAAGAATCTGAACACTGACATTCAACCAATACTCGGTTTTCTCCAAGTTCAATCGTATATTATAAAAGCTCAAAACCCTTGAAAATTATTTTTAGAAGAATATTTCTAAAGAATTAATGAACGCAAAACCAATTAAAAAAAGAAATGTGCAAACACAAATTTGGATTAGTCAACATTTCTGTTGCAGATGTAGATAAATGTAAGCAGTTCTGTGTAAAGGCCACCAGATGGAAACATGTTATTTGATTTTTCCTTTTTAACTTAAATCTGTTTTGAGTGAGTGAATGATAAATTATTTCAGTCTATAGACTCTACTAGTCAATCACTTCTAACACTGAAATCAGTAGCTGGACGTGTAAAAAACGCTTGACTAAATATAGATTCTTTATTAGACCAAACTCCCTTGGAACTGGCCCCGCGGGCACCACACTTTCATCAACAACAAGAGAAAGCCGCGGGGGTCTCCCAACCTACTCTAACCCCATCCTCANTTTGTTGGTAGAAATCCTAGTATTCTAGAAATTATCATACCAAATAAAATTATTTTGTGTTAGCGTTGCAAAGAATTGATGATATTTATATGAGGGAGGGATCTTAATTTCAAATACGTACAGTTCTTCGGTGCCATTTCTAGTAAAAATATTTTTAAGAACAATCATGAATTAAAATGGTGGCTATTTATTGGATATTCTATCTTGGGACACACTGTTGATATTCTCTCTTTGTAAAATAACTTTAATTTTTCTTGGCGAAACTTTTCAAATTAAAAAATAAATGTACATTAAATATAATAACTCCCTTGAGAAGCACTAATTTAATTGAATAATAAATAAAATAATTATTAAATTATCTGTTCATGTATGCTGGTCAAAATAATATATTCTATCGAATACATGGGGTTCGATCCTAAACTATTCACGTTCACCCTTTAATTTTTTATTTAATAGATCATATTATATAAGAAACGATTATCCCTAATTTACGATTTTTTGTTAAATAATAAGAAATGATGCAGTTTGATATAAATAAGTATAATGTGAGATATTGTTACGCTTTAATGGCTTTGTTACTAAAAACTAACTTTAATTGTTCAAAATTTATTCAAATTTTATTAAAGCGGTATGTATGTATATCTAAAGCATTATTGGTCTGATAGGTACAACAACAAACGAGAGTTGAAATTTAGACTGGGGGGCTCTAATCAATAAAACAGTTGTCTGTCTCGCTCCACTTACCACTAGCAAATCTCTCTTCATAGCCTCGATGAAATGTGACGCACGGTTTACGGAAATATGATTATGCTCTGTTTCAGCCAACTTGACGCGAGAGATATGAGGACTCGCTTAATCGTCCATTCAGAGACGAGTTACATCATCAAAAATATCGCAAATATGTGATTCGAAACCAAATTATGGCTTTTGCGATGAGATGCACGGGAAATGGTTCTTTTAAACTGTCTAAATTCACATATAAACAATAGTTGTAAATGAATGTATTTTTGTTGCAACCTGTTTGATGCAATTTTGAAATTAAAGTTTTCTAATAACATTTTAACTTCTACAATTAGTGCAAACCTTAGGTAGCCCTATATCGATGTTTGACTTATCAAACGAACTATCTACACTGCATTTGGCACTGTAAACTACTAACTTCAGCTCTGCAGCACATGTCTGACCTGATTAATCAAAATTACTAATTACAACACCACACTTGTTCAAGATTGACAGTAAAGTGACAAAATGCCAAGTTAATTATTATTAATAAATAGAAAATATAGTTTGGATTTTGAAGTTGGAAAATATAGAGCTTACAAAAACCGAACACTTTCTTAATTCTTTACTCATTCTCCAAAGAATCTGAACATATGGCGACCGTGACAGTAGAGACTGAGAAGAAGTTAAGGAGGGTTCAGAGAAGCTTATTTACGAGAACAGCTACGAGAGTGCGTAAGTTAATAGAGGAAGCTGGTTCTGAATGTGAGGTTATAGGTTTATTTAATTTCTTAGATGAACTAAATATGAGGCTCAAGGCGTCTAATCATAGAATTATGGTACACCTGTTAAAAGCGGATGTGAGTGATGAAGAGTTAGACGCGGAAATAATAAGTAGGGAAAAATACAACGTAGAATTTGAAGTTTTGAAAGTTATTGTCAACAATTATGAGAAACCAACTGTGATAAAACTATTAATTGTTGAAATTGATGATATGAAGACTGTTAATTATGAAACAGAAACGAAAGAAAGTTTGTTAAAGATGAAGAGATTGAGAGTGAGGATTTGACAAAAAACAGTATTGAAGATTGCTATTTGTCTACAGTTTCAGGAACGAAAATAGAATCGAATCAAGAGCTCATCGAATCTTTTGTAACATTAAGCTCCGAAGATCAAGCTACTTCGGATGAAGAATCGGAAAAAGTATACTCTCAAAAATGTTTAACCATTCTAGATGAAACCAGTGGGGAATTAAAGATTAATTGGAAAAATGACTTTATCCAAAAGTCTAACAGAAAAGATAATACTAATATACAGAACAAAAATGACAGGGAAGAAAAGGGAAGAGATACAGAAGTTGAAGATACGCCAAAAGGACAAACCATCGACATGAGTAATTCAGCAGAAAGAAGACTTAAGAAACTAATGAAATTTCTAGGAGAAGTAGAAGACGAAGAGAGAGCCGCTTTAGCTACGTACAAACAAATGACAGTTTAGATGACATACACGCGACTTCAGACTTACTAACGAATACAGGGAAGAAAACCGAAAAAATAAATAAATTTAATAAGAAACGTAATACATTTCAGGAAAACGAAACTAGAGAAATACTCGATATAGTGACAGAAATCTCCAAAACAGATGGACCATATGAAAATAATTTAAAATCAGATGAGATCAGCATTGAAGATAAAAGGATTATTGACATGACTAAATGCATGTAAGATCGACTGATATCTCCATTCCAAGATGTGAAGGAAGATTCAACTATAATTTTAAAATGGTTTGATTCAAATAATCTATCTGATGAACAGAAAGCAGAAAATAACAAAATTAAAATTAAAAACAAAAGTGATAAATTTAATGAAGTAAGAGTGACAGGAATAATAGAGAAAACAACGGTAGTACACCATTTAGCTTCAATATGTGAAAGTGATAAAGATATTTATCATTTTGATAAATATAGTAATAAAAGTAGTACTTCTACTCCACAAGATAAATACTTCTACTTCGCAGGTCCTCTACACATTAAGAAAGAGGACAAGGCCTGGATCTGCATATTCTCGTGTGCAGCTGTGAGAGCTGTTCATTTTGAATTAGTTTCAAGTTTGTCTACAGAATATTTTATTAAGGTACTTCGCAGGTTCGTCGCAAGAAGAGGTAGTTATAATATGAGTGGCCATGGGATGAACTTTGCGGGGGCAGAAAATACATTAGCTAAACTAGATAGGAAAAAAAGTCCAATCCACCTTCAGGCTGCTGGTGGGGTGGATGGTGGGAGCGAGTCGTGAGGATGGTAAAAGAATTTCTGCGCCTTCAGTAAATTCAGCGTACATATTTACCCCTTAGAACTCACGGTCGAAGAATAATTACTGCGTATTACTTATTTTGTTTTATGTATTCGGTTATAATTTTATTGTTATTGTTTAAAAAACTAAACAAACTAAGCAACTTGGCATTTTAGAAAAAAAATTAAATTAAGTTAATATACTTGATAGAAAAGTTTTAACAGAGATTAACTTAGGTGGGAGTATGTTCAAGATTGACAGTGAAGTGACAAAATGCCAAGTTAATTATTATAAATAAATAGAAAATATAGTTTTGATTTGAAGTTAGAAAAATATAGAGCTTACAAAAAACCNTGTTCAAGATTGACAGTGAAGTGACAAAATGCCAAGTTAATTATTATAAATAAATAGAAAATATAGTTTTGATTTGAAGTTAGAAAAATATAGAGCTTACAAAAAACCGATCACTTTCTTAATTCTTTACTCATTCTCTAAAGAATCTGAACACTGACATTCAACCAATACTCGGTTTTCTCCAAGTTCAATCGTATATTATAAAAGCTCAAAACCCTTGAAAATTATTTTTAGAAGAATATTTCTAAAGAATTAATGAACGCAAAACCAATTAAAAAAAGAAATGTGCAAACACAAATTTGGATTAGTCAACATTTCTGTTGCAGATGTAGATAAATGTAAGCAGTTCTGTGTAAAGGCCACCAGATGGAAACATGTTATTTGATTTTTCCTTTTTAACTTAAATCTGTTTTGAGTGAGTGAATGATAAATTATTTCAGTCTATAGACTCTACTAGTCAATCACTTCTAACACTGAAATCAGTAGCTGGACGTGTAAAAAACGCTTGACTAAATATAGATTCTTTATTAGACCAAACTCCCTTGGAACTGGCCCCGCGGGCACCACACTTTCATCAACAACAAGAGAAAGCCGCGGGGGTCTCCCAACCTACTCTAACCCCATCCTCAATCAAATACCCTTAAAAATATATTTCCCAAACACATCTCTTCAAATTAAGCTGTCATACCCTGGCGCCATTTTCTCTCTTTAAAAATCTTTTTCCAAACTAAAAAATATTTACCAATTGCTATTCTCTTCCTCTTCTTTTAAGATGGGAATTTTTAAAAAGTATTGTTTGTCTAAAATTGACAATTTATAGATCTTTCAATTGTTTTTATTTTTATCTTGATCAAAATAAAGATAAACCACGACTTGACAAGAAACGTTTTATTTCATACATTATAAATTAACTCCACATAAGAAAACCTTCAATTATTATAAATTAAGTAGGTACTGCTAAAAAATAAAATCGATACGATAAAGTCACTAATGATAAACAAAACTTTCTCAGATACAAATAGCTATTTACGTACCTAGAGCAGTAAGGGTGTTATTACAGGCCGAGGGCGAAGTTTGAAAGCACGAGTGCGTTTAACGCCCGAGGCCTGTCATAGCGCTTACTGCTCGTGGTGCGTACACTTTTTATATCGCCCTCCACATGTCCAACTAACTACAAAAAAACTATTTTTCCGTAATCTTCAAAAACAGTAAATGCATTTTAAGGTTAAATCATTACCAAAACAAACGGCAGTTATACAAATATCAGCACGCCGCGGCCCGGCCAGGAAGCGGCCGCTTCTCGAACTACTATTGGCCCTGTAATGGAAAAGCCATACATTATTACCGGCCCCAGGCACCAGGGCTGTAATATGGCTCATTACCGGCCGCTCAGGATAGGAATGTTTACAAGTGGAGGGATATAAAATAATTTATACATTATTAATAGTATCTAATTTAATCAATTCATTAACAGACTCATTAAAAGTGTTCAATAAGATTTACTTTTTATCACTTGAAAACTAGGCTTTTCCAAAAAAAAAAACACCACTTTATAAGGTTGGATTGGTATTTAAATAACTCATTTAACTCATAAAAAAAAAATAATAATACATAATAATAATACTCGTCGACATCACTAAGGAGATAATGTATTGGCACTTTAGTGTAACAAGCTCCTCTTCCTTGATTTCCCCTGCTCCAAATACATGAAAGCGCAGTCTTCCATATCCTACACCTACACATGCTACCACAAAGTGGTACGCCATCTCCTCTTCATCACCTCACAGGGGACAGGTGAGTTAGTCTTGGATAGATTTTTAATAAAGCTAGATGTCTTCTGAGTTGGCAGTGTCCAGTTATGTTTATGTTATGTACATGACAAAGTAAAAGAACAAAACAAGCCCTTTTTAATGAAAGATCAACTTTTGTTGAGAGAGAAAAGAATTTAAAAAAACATAAATAACACATAAGGTTTATCTTTTTGAGGATAATAAAATGATTAGGAATTATTATTATTATAATTTCGTTTTATGGTTATATATTTAGTATTTATAAAGATAAAATAAAATTATAATAATTGGATATTTCAATTAATTAAACAGGTTTTAAGGTCTTCTGAAACCAAAAAGTGTTTTTGTGGATGCGTGATGCGTGGATTTTAAACAACTCAAGCGATATCTGCGAAGTTGGTTAAACATGTTAAATACTTCAACATACAAAAAAAGTGATCAATGATTTTTATATCATAATAGATTCTATTTAAGAAATATACGGAACAGTTAAGGTAATTTTGATCGAAACAATTCCACCAACTAGATCTGTAAGCCAAATTTGATTCAAATGGATCCAACATTAGGCTCCACTATTATCCATTTGGATCAACTAATGTATTAAAATAAGTTAAACTCTATTTATATCCAATTATTACTTAATCTATGAGAATGTTTTTTATTGCTTTTAAAAGAACATTCCTTAAGAATGTACCTTCATAAATATACCGATTATTCAAATTACCAGGACAAAACTATTAGTACTTAATCCTAAAGAGGTCTAAATATAAATTAGTTTTATATCTAAACAAGGAAAGCCAGATGCAAGACTAATTCAACGTTTATTAGGGATTAATGTAGTTGTTAAACTCTTAATCACCTCTCTGGGCCTCAGTAATCTTGTGTAGAGAACATTAGAAAGCTTTGGCAACCATTATAAAAACATCTAGTTACTAAATAAATAACTTGTATAGACTATAACACCCATATAAACCAGCCAGCTGAATATACTACTGCATCCTTTATAAACGTTAATTCAGCGACATCAAAGCACATTCTAGACCACTCTTATAGCACAATGTTTAAATAAATGCATTATAAACTATCAATTTATCTATTCACAAAAAGAAGCAGTGTGACAGACGTCTATCAGCAAAAATAACTTCAGTAGACCTTTTTACTTAATATTTATTATAGAATAGCCCCTACTCTTATATTAATATACTTGGTAACTAAAGATAACGGAAGCATTGTAACTATTCAAGAACGATTTTTTTGTTTACATAGTCAAAACCTCCTAATCAGAAACCCGCTTCAGACATCAGGGATCATTTTTGGTTTCTTGTCCGTATGTTAGTGTGTTGGTCTGCCCTGAAACATTTTTACAAGTATGACCCCGCACTGAGAATCTAAACAGGTAAAACTTCAACCACATTTCAATTTTTATGAGGCGATTTTTCAGTCCACATAATATGGTCCCATAATAATTTTAAGCTACCATCCAAATTTCATCAAAATCACACAAGAAGAGTATGGTATGATGCGTTCAGTCAGAATCCCTAAATAGGTTGACTGGTGGTTTGTTATGATTAGTGACATGACGGCTCTAAAAGTTATGAGGGCTTCAAATAATTCTTGTTCCTTAAAGATTCGATGGAAACTAGTGGTCTACCAGGTTATAAATATAAACTGGTTTGTCTAGAGATTCAACAAACTTCACTATTTTCATCGTTTTAAGTTTTTGAGTAGTAGAAAATAATAATTTACAATATAAAGGATGAAGTAAGACGAGTAAGTTTTAAACTTTTAAAGTAAATGCCATGAAGGTGACGTTGTGACATTATGGTTGATTAACTGAACTAATCCTGGTCTTTACTCTGTCGAAGCGGTCACAACCGCTAAAACAATCGATGGACTTAAAGTTGGTCTTTCTGAACCCACCGATCACTGGTTGGTGATTCTAAATGCACCCAATATATTGATTAAAAATAAATGTGACCCCTTCTAGGAATCGAAACAGGTGTAACAGTGGGAGAGCATTATTTTATACTTATACTCATGTCACCATTCGTCCAATAAAATTAGACACGAGGAAGCTTTAAGCAGCTCTAATTTGCAGTATATAATATGTATTATTCTTTAGTTTATTCAATTTTTAGTTTGTTAACTTGTTCAACAATCTTTACTGAATTAGCACTCAAAGTATTTGTAAAGTTTTTGATTCCTTACACAATCTCTCTAAAGAAACAGAATTCCAACTAAATATGCTAAAATAGATTGAGGAATAGATTTGAACACAGCGTTTAATGGTTAAACAATTTAAAAGACTTAAAGTGGAACCTCTTTGTAACATTTAAACTAAAATTGATAGAGAACTTATTTAGTGTTTAAAACTTTTTTTCAGCAAACTGGTAGTGCGACTAAAAACGTTTTACCCTGTCTAAGTCTGGTTTGAATCTACCGGATAGTTGGTGTGCTTTCAAATGTTGTAGCTCAGGATTTAGAAAGGGTCCACAGGGTACAGTTTAAAACCCTCCGTTTCCCCCCCCCCCCCCCCCTTCAACTAATTACTTTAGAACTGCTGGTAGGAGAGGAAGGACCCATTTGTCTCCTAACAGAGTTCCTAAACTGTTTTTTACACTTTGAAACCAGAGGATCTGCTATCTCTTTCGGTTTTAAAGGGACGTCGTGTTATAAAAGGAAGGAAAACGCTCCAATGTAGACCACAAGGGAATATTATAAAAAAGAAGTCTGAAAATCCAGCGTTTTAAACTAAACCATATCTTTTTTTACGGTATATTTTTTATGTATAT
>KZ651061.1:1318706-1331094 GCA_001010745.2 Gerris buenoi
CTGCCGTATGAACTACGGCGGTTTTCTTATTTTCAACACGACGGCTGTCCTGCTCACTCGACTTTGCGAGTATGTGAATGGCTGAACCAGAATTTTCAAGAAAAATGGATAGCCAATGCTGGCCCCATTTTGTGGCCGCCCCGATCGCCAGATCTAACAATCATGGATTTTTACTTTTGGGGTCGGGTGAAACAAATGGTATATTTAAATAGGCTTCCAAATGACATAGAAGTTTTAAAAAATCGTATAAGAGATGCAATTAATTCCATTTCCCCTGAGGAGATAAAAGAAGCTTTCACTGCATTTCGAGAAAACATCGAGGACTGTGCAAATAAAGGCGGCGGACTTATTGAATAAAAAAAAAATTAATTGATGTTAATATTGTTGAATTAGTACGAAAATGAATTTAATCATGAACATTTTGTTATTTTTATTATTCTTATTTCTTATAATTATAAGCTAAATGTTTTTACAGACGAATGAAAGTAAACTAAAAGCTATTTACGCCAGCATAATTTGACAATATATTTGTAGGAATTTTTCCTAATAAAATATTTCAATATCTTTAAACATTCAAAAAATGGTAATTTTTTACCGGGGGGGGGTCAGGAATCTGGAATCTGGGGGCTCCTGGAAGGGAAATAGAGGGGCCCCACTAAAAGCCTGCGGGGGGCCCCAATATCTTACCGCCGCCACTGGATTCAAGTCTTATTACTACAACGATTGCCAAGATAGAATCTTTTCAAACTATTTAAAGAGACAATTTTTTTCGACTGAAAAAAATTATCGATAATGATAAGATGTTTAAGAGATATTGTTTAAACCCACCAAAAACAATCGCCAAAGATTACGTCTTTATACACCTTTAGGTTGAAATTTACCAAAAACAATGCAATGGGAGGACCTTCATATATTTTTTTTTTTTTTTACAGTCTGACATAATAAAAGGAAATTAAGAATTTGAAATCTCGATCACAAATATTATTACTAAAGTATTAGTATATGTATTGCGAAAACCTTAAACGTAGATCTTTCAAAATATTCGAAGGAGTTTAACATTTAAATTTTTGTTCGCGTTTTTGTTAAAAATAGATTTATTGATGAGCAGTCGTAGAGGTAGCTGATATAAGTTATGCATTACGTTTTTGTATGCCAGCTATCAATCACGTCAACTCACAGAGTTTTATGAAAAATAACTAGTTTATATTCGTTAGAAAATAAATTATATTTATACCGAACATTCTATAATAGAAAATAAGTTTATAAAATAGTTTTCTGTAAGCTTTGGCTTCTCTCTTTTTCCATTAACCTACATACGGAGGTTGTAATGTTTTTAATCAGATTTCCATGTAGGTTGTAAAACTTAAGTCGGAAGGGTAAAACTTGACGTGATGTGACACCACAAAGTTTTAACCCGCAAGGAAAGTCGAGTTATTACTTGCCAGCCTACATGACAGATTTGGCGATGTTTAATCGGTATCAACTCTGCAAGTTAGTTGCGATTAAATAACTTGAACTTCGCAAACCTGTCAACTTTGTGCACCCTCTAGTCAACTTTTATCCTCTTAAAATACTTAATCCCTCATGCAATATGATGTAGTGTAGTTTTCTTTAAAAGTTAAAAGCAGGAAATTAAAAAGTTGCAAATCCCATTCGGGAGTTCATTAAGACCTTTATAATACTAATAAATTCATTTCTGTTTTAAGTACTAAGTAATACGAGTTATTTATAATGTAAGATTAATGATAACACGCAATGATAACTTGCTTTTATCGACCTAATTATGTGGCCCTCTCTCTTTATCAATTTACAAACAAACCACCGCAATATCAAATGTTTATAACGTATAATAATGCATATTAATTATTTATAAATGTAATTATAATAGATTAGTTCTTGTTTAATACATTATAGTCCAGAAGATAGCGTGCAAAAAAGTGTCTGACTAACATCAAGCTAGAATTTTGTATATAAGTAAATGTTTTGGTGCCTTTTAAGAATTTCGTCTGAGAGACATAGCTTGGCAATAACCTGAATACAAACTTAGTTAGTAGACCAATAAATCAAGTTGATGGTTGTTTGTCGCACTTAATAGGTTAGCCAAATATTACTCTAAATCAAAGTTGATAGGGGAACATCAAGGGACAAACTGCCATCAACTTGATTTTTGGTCAACTAATTAAGTTCGTACTCAGGACAATGAAAATCACATTTCCCACCAAAAAGGGCAGCACATGGCCGCTCTCATCGTTTCTTTTTTTTTTTTTGTTTCAAATGCCTATTGCCAAGCTATGTCCCGCGGACGAACTTAGCCGACCGCATATTCTTAAAAGGCATCAAAACATTAACTTATACACAAATTTCTAGCTTGATGTTAGACAGACACTTTTTTGACTCTATCTCCTGGACTATTATTACTATATTCAACCAATCTCATAAACAGTGATGGATAACATTATAGCCACCGGTAGATTCTTTATAAGTATATTCTTATTCTTTTTACCCCATTTTGCTTTATACGCTATTAATTTTGGAATCTTATACATCGGTTTTTAGAGTGCGAGTCTTGGAATATGAGTCTTACATGACTCAATGACCTGTTTTGTGTCATCCCACTGCCTTTCTACTTTTTGTCCCCGGGCGGAGCATAGTTGGGGCGCCAAATTGAGTTCAGCAACAATTTTTTCTCGTCGGGATTGTGTCAATGGACGTTGGTTAAGGGCCGATTAGACGAGCTGATCTGGTCTCCCTAAGTCGGGGCCACGACCCCTCGGCCCAAAAACCTGGTCGTGTAATTCGAGTTCCTGGTCACGTTTTGGGGGTGAAACCAGACAGGGCGATCGGATGGATATTCCATCCGATGTAGGGTAGAAAAGTGTGGGATCTATAGGCCCCCCCACTACTTTACCCAGCGAATTGACAGTTACTTCCCTATCTCCTTAGGAAAAAGTGGCTAGATCGGGCCGTGTAAATGCAACGCTCTGTCAAGTGGTGGGGAGACCGGAGATAGGGAAACTCAGAACAGATCCCAGACCAGGCGGCAGAGAACGGCTCGTCTAATCGGCCCTATAACAATGTGGGGACGGGAAAACCATGTTTGTCCCTAGCCACAATACAAACCCTAGCTACGCCTCTGCCCAGATCTATATAATATAAGCCTTTCAGACCCAATGATCCTCGGCACTCCAAACGAGTGATGTGTGAGGCAAAGATGTGTGCCAAAATTTACCCCCGAACAAGAAAGAGCAACAAGAATCGGTAAATATAAATTAAAGCGTATCTAAGAATTAAACAAATCACCAAGTTGTTTGAAGTATAAAAAAGGCTTTTAATGCCTACCCTTTAATGCAAACACATTTTTATTGAGTCATTTATCATTTTTAGTTAAGGAAATAATTATTAAAACAGGCCTTTTATAACACATCGTAAAGCGGCTGTAAAAAATATGCACCATTTTTCAGAAAGATAAAAAAAATAATAAAAACTCTAAGGTTCTTCTCAAAAAGTAGGAATTTATCATTTTCGAGTCCTAAAAAACTCCATAAATGACAGGAGGGTAATGCCCCCCCCCCCCCATCATCTGAAGGAGACAGCAGAGTAGCTGAGAGGGTCTGCCCTTATATCAACCTACCGTCGATTTCCCGTTCTCAAGATATCGAAGTTTCGCCCACATAGATAGATATCAACTCCCTATTCTTGCTCCCCTGGAGAGATGATTGATTACTTTCTCATCCTTTTTCTGAAAAAGGGATAAAGGATCTAGAGTCAGGAAAAAACAAGGGTTCAAAAACAATTTCTAATGATGGACAGGTTTTAGATCAACAGCCTTAAGAAAAACAAACACTATTGACTAAATGTGGAAAGCGAAGAGAAAAGTTTACGTAACTAGTTTTAAAATTTTAAATGAAATGGAAATATTAGTGAGGGACGTGCCGCAACTAGAGCAGTGATATCGATTGTAGCCAATGAGGTTCAAAATTTAATTTTACGAATATATTGTATTGGAAACTGCTTTACCCGCATGGAAACGGGGGATGAATCGATCACTACATTATCTTCAAGAACTTGAAATGGTGCACAGTACATCTTCAAAAGACTTTCTTTTAATAAGCACTCCGAACCTGAGTCACAACTAAAAAGTTGCAACTAGCAATTACACTAAAGAAGAACTAAATTATCATAAATATGAGACATATAATTTTGGATTACTTAGACATATAATATCATGTTGAGAATAACAAAGATAAAGCTATCATTACATCATGTATCGATCTAACCAGGTTTCAAAATTATCCTAATATATTTTTACAAAATATAAACGGTTGAATTCCCTACATATGTTCAAATAGTAAAAAGAAACGACTTGGGTTTCATATATTCATCTTCCGACAGCTAAAAAATAATAAAGCTTCATAAAACGGGATAAGAAAAACAAACCAAATTCATTTCAACAGCCTTGTTTCATACCAGACTTTAATTAATCTAAAAGCATAGCTGGTTTAAACTAGTGCTTTTTATAAAGGATTTCTAACAGATGGAAAAAGAAATGTTTTCACGGCCAATGTTCATAAATTACTCTTAGTTGCACTTAAGAGTTTAAAAAAAGCAAAAAAACAAAAAAAAAAAAAACAATTACGCTAGATGTAAATACTTTTAGCTTTTTCCCACTAACTAAAGAAAAGAAAAATTAAAAAATATCTCTTCTACACCAGAAATAAATGTTAAAGATTTTTCACACTATTCAAGACATACACGTATTTCATTTACCAAGAACGAAATAATTTTTTTTGCATTAAATATTGTCAGCAATGAAGTGCTTGGCTAAGACCAACACCAACAAAAATAGTTTAAATATATTGGAAAATAAATTAGACTTATATTGAACATTCTAATTTTTTTGGGTTTCGTTGGAAAAAAAAAGAAACCCTAACAGTTTCTTTCCTGTGACAGTTTATCTCTCTGTACGGTTCCAATAACTTTTAAAGAGATAAAGTCATGAAAAATTAAAAGATAAAAGATCATTTTTCATTCAAACGTTCAAATCCAAAATGGCAGATAATTAAGTTTTTTTTTGTTTTTTTTTTTCTAAAATTTTGAGTGGGATATCAATACCGAGCAATAGTCTCAGCGCATGTTGAGTCTAAATTGCGCTTGCGCATCTCAGACTGGGCATGCGCAGAGACCAATGCTCGGCTCGTTTTCTATGTTCGGTTCGGCAGTCTGGACGAGGCTTTATACCATTTCCATATCTAAACTAGTTTGCTCGAACACTATTCAAAACGCTAATTGCGCCCCCCCTCCCTCCTCCTGATGTAAACATTAACCTAACCTGATGGTTTAAGTGTACAGAGATAATGTTTTGATCATGGTTAAAGCACAAAACACAGCAGCATCCATTTATTCCTGAGAATCCTTTTTGTAAGTGCATACAAACTAAATGACCATTAAAATAATGATCATAAGCTATTCACAGTAATGACAGTATCATTAAAACCTTGTTTACTTTAGTGTCAGAACTAACTTGATAGCTACTCAGCCTACCTTAACAAATATTGTTTGTCCGAATTATACAGAATATAGCTTCCTACACACGATCATTCATTTTAATTGTCACAAATGTGAGTCGTTTTTTTATAAATTGATAATTTATTCTAGTTTAATCAATAGTTAGTAACTTATTATTTTGATTAATAAACTAGTTAAATGCTAAATCAAAGTTAGCTACTGATCCTCTAGATTTTTTGAAGAGTTTAATATTTTTTTTAGAGACCTTATGGAAAAAACAACACGAAATTATGTTTCTGTTTAAATAAAAATTATGAGTCTGATTACACTCTATTCTCTTTGATTAAAAAGTCTCTATCTCAGTCAGTCTGTAAAGCATCTGATCTCCGATGTACCCGACATAAAAATTTGAAACTACACAGTTATGTTATGACCAATGACATAAACACATGAAAATTATAGGGAAGCCCAAAAATCATTCCTCAAAAACTAGGGTTGAAATTTAAGGGGTAAATAAGGGGTTAATTTAAGGGGAAATGAGTCATTTGGAGTGTTAAATGAAAGAGGACACCGCCCTTAGTAGAAATATCTTACACCACGCAAACCAGAAAAATGTGTTTTTGTGGCTCCCACTCAATTTATTTAACAAATCAACGAAAAGATCAAAAAAAAAAAATCACAGTTATTCTTTGTCAAAACAAAAGAAAAGTTCTTTATGGAATGTTAAATATGTGGTATATTTGTAAGAAAAACATGTTTAAAAATGTATTATCTTAGGAAAGGATTTAAGTAAACACTTCAGAGAAATTTCATTGCCAAAAAAAGGCTTGTGTTTCACTTATTACAATAAATAGTTCAAAAGTTTTTAAGTATAACAAATTTCTAAATGGCCGCCATCTTCATACAGTTGGATATACTTTGATATGCTGTTAATCGAACTCATCCTATTTGTTAAATTGCCTGCGGACAAAAATTGCATTGTACGCGCTGAAAGCACACATACATCGCCAATTTATTGTTACTCTAGTTTAATGAGAAAGTAAAAAGATATGATAAATTAACTTTTAGAACTTATAAATTAATCAGAAAAAAATTCCGTCAAGTACTGGCCAGCAAGCTACTGAAAGGATTTCTTCGGTCCACTTTAGAGAAGTAAGGAGTGTATATATTATCCTTTAGCATATCTTAGGTGTATGCACTTATTTGATTCGTTTAAAATGGCCGCCATTTAGAATTTAGGAGACGAGATCCAAATTTCAATACCTTTATAATAATACCCATACTCAAAAATTACAAAAAAAAAAAAAATATAAAATATTGCGAAGAAAGTTTGAGTGTTCGCAATAAATTTCCTATTTTTGGGCAAACAAATTTAACTTGCATTCCAAATTTTAAATATCTAGCTACAGCAGGTTGGGAGCTATACTTCAAGATACGACGGACAGACAAACGAACTACCAAAAGCATAAGTATTTCTAGGATGACCTCGAAACCCTAAAAATGGAAAGAGATTAGGGAATCAATCCAGATTATTATTAGTCTACAAGGGATCTAAGACGATACATTAAACTTATCAAATTTATTTATTATTAAGTACATGCATGCATATTTAATATTTATATTTTATACATATAGATTATATTATTATTTATTGTTTGATATGGTTTCTTTATTAGTAAACTGTGACGATGGATATCACTATTAAAATTATCGTTGCCCTTCTTGGAACTGGATGCTATTCTCAAATGATGGTAAGATTATTTTATTTTATTTACTTAGTTCACAGAATAGAAGCCAAAATGGCCAAAGCAGTACTATTTTAGTGTAAAAATATTTTATACCTTAAACTATTTTGCTCATTTATATAATATGTAATCAAAAGATAGATTAAGTTGAACCGTAGGCGCTCTTTAATTCATGTAAAAAATCAAAACAATTTTGACAGATTAAAAAGCGGGGGAAACAATTAAACAAATTTGAAAATAATGGTATGTAAAAGCATAAAATTAATAAAATACATGATAGGATGCGAGGAAGCTATGTGTCACGCCAATTGGCAGACTATATTTGGGTCAATCCATATGGACCGGTCCAGAGGTGGTTGCTCGACCATTTTAGAAAAAAATTATATTTTCCCCGTTGTTTCCCTCATATTTAAGGTGTTCAAAACAATGCTTAAAAATTTTTTATCTTAAACCGTTTAGGTGTGGCGGCCATTTTTGATTTCCTTCGCACGCTAATTTGTGTGTTTGTGGGCATTTACGTCAATGCTCATATCTCCTAAACTATTTGTCCTAGAAGGCTGAAACAAAAACCAAATTAAAGGTAATTGCCCAGTGTTTAAATTAGGTTATGTCCATATTTCACCTAGTAATTTTCCTTCCATGAGAAAATTTCACCTGAAGTTGGATATCAAAATCAAGAAAATTTCGCTTTTCGGAAATTTTTTTCTGAAGGAAGGAGTTATATATACAGCTTGATATTTTTTATATGAATAGGCATATATCAGTAGCATTACCCAAAAAAATATCAATNCACCTTAATTGACAGTCAAGTTTTAAAGACAGTATTTGATCAAGTTTAAATTAAATTATTTCTCCCAAGATGACATTTTAACCCTGACGATTGTTGCAGATGAAAGGTGAGTACAAGTTGGACGTGATGGAATCGAGGAAATGTCCTAAGGTTGGAACCAATGAGATTCAGTTTAATTGGAAAGTTAGAAAAATCGGACTCGACAAGAGGGAGCTGTATGGAAACGTAACTCTCCTAAAACCCCTAGATCACAATGTGGTGGTAGTATCCTTTTTTTAAATTTTTCAACAGATTCTTTAAAAATGGAAATAAATTAGACGTAATCCGCAGCCCAAATTCGAAGAAGGTTGTTTCTGAGATGTTGTAAATCCGGACGCGTCAGAGATCATTCTCAACGAAGTTTCTCAAGATGAGAGTCATTAGTAATGCAATGACTAAAGCAACTTTGTTAAGAATGGTCTCTGAAGCGCCAGAATTTACAATATCTCTAAAGCAGTCTCCTTCGTCCGCGTCACGAAGGGGGTGAAGTCCGACGTTTTCCTTGCACTACTGGAAGCATCTTCAGGGGTGTGGTGCGTCGTGATGTTTACTTGAAGCAACAACAAGACATACTGCTTTAAGTGGAAGCAAAACGTCGGACTTCACCCCCTTCGTGACTCGAATTCCACCGGAAAACCAAGCTGTTTATTACGAGTCTACCCGCGGGAGCCTACGCACCAAATTATTTTTTAATCAAGATCGAATTTAATTTCACAATGAACAAACAAAAGATAGAAAATTTTAGTTTTAAAAAACTTTTCTTTATTTAAAAAATCAAAAACCACGATTGCTACAAAAAAATTGAAACCGTGTTTTAAAATAATAAAAAATGTTAATTCCTCAGGTTCTACTCAATTTTTCGAAAAAAAAACAAGATTTAAAAATAAAAATTAAAAGATTTCGTTAACGAAGTTTTGCTTCTAACGGACCTGTTTACAAAGAGTATAAATATATACACTAATAGTAAAAAGTTTTTGAAGTGTCAGAAATGAAAAAGGATCCAAAAATTTTCTAATTCTGATCAATGTTCAGACAAATATTTATTATTATATACACAATACACAGATTGATAGCAGCTGGAGTATTTTTATCTTACACAACAATTGAATTCTAAATAATGTAGATACATAAAACAATGTAGTCATACACAACACAGTGCATATAAGTACGAAGATATTATGAGCACTATTTGATTTCAATATTGCCTTCCGCACCTGGGACTGCATTTGCTTTAAGTCCCGGCATTATTTTATTATAATGGGAGGATTTAATCAAATTAGATATAGATTTATGTACCATTTCAATATTTGTATTAATAATGTTATTATCTGTTTAGGGAAATACCTATATCCAGGAGTGGGACCGTAAGAAAGGTTGGAAACCAAACTACTCGTTAGCTAATGACGACGCCTGCACCGCTATTTATAGCAGTCTCCCCGATATTTTCTCTGTTATAACAAATACCAAAAAAAAATACACTTTGAAAACGGCGTGTCCTTTAAAAAAGGTAAAAATTCTTATTACTTTTTACTACGTTTTTATTAGCTTGATTTCTCGTTTGTTTGTTTGTTTGTCCAGTACAAATCTTGCAATCGACTTTTGACAAACGTCCAGAGTGGCTAGACATTTGAAACTTGTAGAATAGCTCAGAACACGATGACAATGCATTATTTTAATACTTTGAGCCATTTTATTTAGCAGAATTTAATTAATTATCTATTAATTACATCAGCAATAAATCAATGAATAGAAGTACTAAACAAATATAGGTAAAACTAAAAGTTTAAGTTTTTGGTAGTACTCATACTACGGAACGTTTAAATTTTAATTTAAATCAAATTATAATTACTATTTACAAAGNAAACCCATCTAAATGTCATAAAAATAAGATAAGTGCTTTTGATGATATAGGTGTAAATAAATGTATGTTTCTGTGCATGTGAAAGAGAAAAATGAGCGCAGAAAGTTAAAACATATGGGACCAGGAACACACCCACAATAAGCAAATTATGGCCTACCATACAAATTTCATTAAAATCGCACAGGTAGATTTATTTGTTCGCAAAAATTGAGCGACAGACAGACAAAAATGTTCACTGATGTCTGAAACGGACAGAAAGACTTTCTGTCTTAAAATTTTTGAAATCGGAGCTCTAAAAATATTTCGTTTTTTGAAACGATCACAAAAGCTTTTCGATACCTTTGGTAAGCTCGGAAGCAAAACGGGGGAAAGGTAATTAAATTAGACAATAATGACTTGTAAAAGTATAAAATCAATATGTTACGTCATAACATGCGAAGAAGCTATGCGCCACCTTAATTGACAGTCAAGTTTTAAAGACAGTATTTGATCAAGTTTAAATTAAATTATTTCTCCCAAGATGACATTTTAACCCTGACGATTGTTGCAGATGAAAGGTGAGTACAAGTTGGACGTGATGGAATCGAGGAAATGTCCTAAGGTTGGAACCAATGAGATTCAGTTTAATTGGAAAGTTAGAAAAATCGGACTCGACAAGAGGGAGCTGTATGGAAACGTAACTCTCCTAAAACCCCTAGATCACAATGTGGTGGTAGTATCCTTTTTTTAAATTTTTCAACAGATTCTTTAAAAATGGAAATAAATTAGACGTAATCCGCAGCCCAAATTCGAAGAAGGTTGTTTCTGAGATGTTGTAAATCCGGACGCGTCAGAGATCATTCTCAACGAAGTTTCTCAAGATGAGAGTCATTAGTAATGCAATGACTAAAGCAACTTTGTTAAGAATGGTCTCTGAAGCGCCAGAATTTACAATATCTCTAAAGCAGTCTCCTTCGTCCGCGTCACGAAGGGGGTGAAGTCCGACGTTTTCCTTGCACTACTGGAAGCATCTTCAGGGGTGTGGTGCGTCGTGATGTTTACTTGAAGCAACAACAAGACATACTGCTTCAAGTGGAAGCGAAACGTCGGACTTCACCCCCTTCGTGACTCGGATTCCACCGGAAAACCAAGCTGTTTATTACGAGTCTACCCGCGGAAGCCTACGCACCAAATTATTTTTTAATCAAGATCGAATTTAATTTCACAATGAACAAACAAAAGATAGAAAATTTTAGTTTTAAAAAACTTTTCTTTATTTAAAAAATCAAAAACCACGATTGCTACAAAAAAATTGAAACCGTGTTTTAAAATAATAAAAAATGTTAATTCCTCAGGTTCTACTCAATTTTTCGAAAAAAAAACAAGATTTAAAAATAAAAATTAAAAGATTTCGTTAACGAAGTTTTGCTTCTAACGGACCTGTTTACAAAGAGTATAAATATATACACTAATAGTAAAAAGTTTTTGAAGTGTAAGAAATGAAAAAGGATCCAAAAATTTTCTAATTCTGATCAATGTTCAGACAAATATTTATTATTATATACACAATACACAGATTGATAGCAGCTGGAGTATTTTTATCTTACACAACAATTGAATTCTAAATAATGTAGATACATAAAACAATGTAGTCATACACAACACAGTGCATATAAGTACGAAGATATTATGAGCACTATTTGATTTCAATATTGCCTTCCGCACCTGGGACTGCATTTGCTTTAAGTCCCGGCATTATTTTATTATAATGGGAGGATTTAATCAAATTAGATATAGATTTATGTACCATTTCAATATTTGTATTAATAATGTTATTATCTGTTTAGGGAAATACCTATATCCAGGAGTGGGACCGTAAGAAAGGTTGGAAACCAAACTACTCGTTAGCTAATGACGACGCCTGCACCGCTATTTATAGCAGTCTCCCCGATATTTTCTCTGTTATAACAAATACCAAAAAAAAATACACTTTGAAAACGGCGTGTCCTTTAAAAAAGGTAAAAATTCTTATTACTTTTTACTACGTTTTTATTAGCTTGATTTCTCGTTTGTTTGTTTGTTTGTCCAGTACAAATCTTGCAATCGACTTTTGACAAACGTCCAGAGTGGCTAGACATTTGAAACTTGTAGAATAGCTCAGAACACGATGACAATGCATTATTTTAATACTTTGAGCCATTTTATTTAGCAGAATTTAATTAATTATCTATTAATTACATCAGCAATAAATCAATGAATAGAAGTACTAAACAAATATAGGTAAAACTAAAAGTTTAAGTTTTTGGTAGTACTCATACTACGGAACGTTTAAATTTTAATTTAAATCAAATTATAATTACTATTTACAAAGGGAGACAGTCAGAGAAAAATAGACCTCTGCGCCGGGATTCGAACCACGGACCTCCCCCTCATTTCCAGTGTGCGGGTGCTCTAACCAGTTAAGCTACA
>KZ651061.1:1338406-1363556 GCA_001010745.2 Gerris buenoi
ATAGTCTCTTTCAAAAATGGGATTAAGAAAGAAATCGACGCTAGAATATCCCTAGCATGGAAAAAGTACTGGGCATTAAAATTCATATTTAAAAGTAATATGGCAATGGAGTTAAAGTGCCGAGTATTTGATTCATGTATAATCCCATGTCTCATATATGGATCACAAACATGGTCGATAACAAAGAAAGATGGAGAAAAGCTAAAAACTACACAGCGGGCTATGGAGAGGAGCATGGTCGGTGTAAAGAAAAGAGATAGGATTCGAAACGAAGAACTTAGGAAGAGAACTGGAGTCAGAGATGTATTAAAGGAAGCTAAATCATTAAAGTGGAAATGGGCAGGACACATTGCAAGGATGACGGACAACAGGTGGACGAAGAAGATAACGGATTGGTACCCGCGAGACGAGAAGAGAAGCAAAGGAAGACCGCATAGGCGTTGGAGGGAGGACATAATAAAAGAAGTTGGTACAACCTGGATGAGAACGGCGCAAGACAGAGAAATATGGCAATCCATTGCGGAGGCCTATGCCCAGAGATGGGTCTAAGTTCATCGAGATGCAGAATTAAAAATAATAATGAAATAAATTAATTTAATATCAATATAAATATAAAAATTTACTTATTAGAAATAAAAATATAGAATGATATCAGCAATTTCATATACTCTTTATACATGCATGTGTATGTATATGTGTGTGTGTGTATATGTGTATGTATGTGGGTATATATACATATATAAAAAAAGAAAAAATATATTTTTAACAGATAGTATAAATCTCTAAGTAATTCTTTTCATTTATTACATTTATTGTTTATGATGGAAGGATGTCCATGTATTATTTTTTTTGTTTTAATTTGCACTAAAATTGTATGTTGTAGATCCTAGATCATTTTCATTTAAATCAATAATACATAATACAGATATATGTATAAAAAATAGGAATGTATGATATCATTTTTTTAAACTATAGTAAGAGTTGAAACTATTACTCTGTTTATCATTTATGTTAATACTTGTACATAATAACATTCAAAGCTGTATATCGAAGAACCAAATAAAGGCTATATTATTTTATTATTATTATTACTAATTTGATATATGGAAGTTAACTTCTAAATTTCAAGGTTCTAGTGCAATCGGTTCCGGAGATTTTGTCTTGTCAAATTTTGTATATAAATGGCCGCCATCTTGAATCAAGAAGGCGGATTTTTAAAATATTTCTTAGCGAGCACCTAGGAGGTAAGAGGAGGTCACCTACAAAATTTCATGGTCGTAGGTCCAGTGGTTTCAGAGATATCGTGATGTGTCAGTGAGTGGTATTTGGATTTTATATATATAGATTTATGTACAAGGGTGGTCTCTTTTCGATCTCTTAAATATAAAATACTCAATTAATATGTTAGTATTAATGATATTTACGAACTTTTATATTATAGAATGTAGAAAGGTAGATTAAATGTAGAAAGGTAGATTTAAAATAAGACCAGTTTTCAAAAATGGTATTTTTATATTAATTATTTATGTATAAGGGTGGTCTCTTTTCGATCTCATAAATATAAAATACTCAATTAATATGTAAGTATTAATGATGTTTACGAACTTTTATATTATAAAATGTAGAAAGGTAGATTAAATATTATATTTTATCGAATGAGGATATCCCTACCGTCGATACTTGCTTGATCTGGAGATCACTGGACCGGTTTCGGCTAAACGCCATCATCAGCAGAGTCGAAGTCTCTCGTAGCACTCAACACACTCATCGAATCTACATGAGAATGAAGTGAATTAACTTCATTCTCTCATGTAGACTCGATGAGTGTGTTGAGTGCTACGAGAGACTTCGACTCTGCTGATGATGGCGTTTAGCCGAAACCGGTCCAGTGATCTCCAGATCAAGCAAGTATCGACGGTAGGGATATCCTCATTCGATAACTTACGAACTTGCGGTAGCAACTTGCAATTTGACTTTAAATATATTTTATGTAATATTAATTGCACTGTTCACGTGTTCACTGCATGCCACAATAGTCGGCGATTGTGCGTATTCCCATAGTACACCATACTGCGAACAAGCAGTCGGCCGATAGTTGGCCAACTTTTTAGTTGAAAGGAAGCCAACTCAAACTATTTAATCTATCGGCCAACTATAGAATCGCTTGGTTTGCGCAATCGCTTAAGACTTCATACTAATTAAGCAACCGACTAAACTGTTGACCTATCAAAATTCTGTAGTGTGTGCAGGGAGTCTAACGTAAAAAACATCAAAATAGTTGGTACTTCTTAAGATTGTTACTCCCCTTATAAAAAATAAGAGGGGAGTAAAAATCTAAAGAAGGTGCACGGAATGTTCTTCTTTAGACTGTTACTCCCCTTATTCAAACATAAGTGTGATATTCCTTTGTGTCAAAGTACATTGGACTAAACATATAGTTTTTTAGTCAAGTCAGTCATTTATATTTTTAAAAAATTACAGGGGAGTAACAATCTAAAGAAGTACCAATAGTTGAAACTATTTTGAGAGAAAAAACTTATTAATTAAAATTATTCTAAGAAATTAATATTTTAAGTAAGAGAATTAACTAGAAAATGCGCAATGTTTCTCTTAAGCTAAATTATGTTACCTCGTTAAATGATGTCTACCATTATGTTTAAATATAGATACTAGCTGGATACCTGTGCTTCGCAAAGGAGGGGGGTACAGGGGAGATTAATTTAATTTAATTTTATAGTATAAAAAATAAAATGGTTAATTATTATACGCATTAAAACTAAATTACGCCAATCTGAAGGAGATAATGATAATACGGTCGAGAATCTCTTGGCGGCACAACTTTGCTTAATTTATAAACTTGAGAGATAACATTCCTTTGTCAAACAGTATATTTGTAGGAGTTAAACATTTAAGAAATTATATATGAATAATTTATTCATAAGAGAGTTGATTTCCCTTTGAAAAAAATACGTTGGAGTGAGGCCCGCCATTTTTTTTTTTTTTTTTTTTTTCTTGACTGAAGATTCGTAATCAGCGACCCCAAAAACCCTAAATTAAAATTAAATTCTATTTTGGAGCTTGTTAAATTGATAAAAAAAAAATTTTAAAAATATATACAAACCATAAGGTATTTTAAAGAGGGCGTCAAGTAAATAAAAAATATTTTTCTATTATTACTTTAAAGAATTATCAAGCTAGAGATATTCTTGATTATATCTTTGTATATTATTATATCTTATATCTTTATATCTTTGTATGATCTTGTTGATCATATATAGGTACGGTATAACAAAATGAAAAATTTAGTTTTATTTAATTGTAAATTATAAAGTCAAGGCCTAAGGCAGGGATTTATTTATATTTTTTATGATCTATTTCCATTTTACCCCCTTAAATTTTTATATAACAACAGTTATTGTATGTATACACTGGGGACGGTCCAGACCCAATACTTAGAAGATTAAAAAAAGAAAATACCGCCATATTTTTTTTAATACATTATATATAGAAAAGTGGAACCTCAACGGGTATGAAGAAAGTAAAAACACTAGACCATGTTGTTAGTGGCGACGTTTCGGCTTAGCCAGCCATTTTCGAGCCTAAACATAATAATTTATTCATAGCATGACAAGACAGTAACTATACAGCTTAATTAAATGATTTTATAGATACAGATATTTATATAGTAGTTACCTCTGTCGTAATAAGCTCTCAAGCTAAAGTGTTATTAATGTGATAGAAACATGAAGTGTTAGGGAACTGGTAGTTCACCTCGTCAGATATCCTAAAACTGGTAAAAAATATAAAAATAATAACTACTAGTTAATGTATTAGCGAAATTAAGTGTCGAAAAACATAAACCTCTAATTNTAATTGGCTTTTATGCAATCACAAAATGAAGCCTGTAGACAAAACAGTTCTGTTGTAATCGTAAAAAGTTATTAACACAGAATCGTAAAAAGTTATCAATTTTTTGTTACCACATAACGAATACCCCGTCCCAAATCTTAACTGACTTAGAATGTCCCCCCCCCAGACCTAGCCGCTGGATACGCCACTGAAAGAACATACACATACGTTGAATTTTATATATAGATGGCCGCCATCTTAATTTAAAATGCCCGATTGGTAAACCATTTATCAAAAATACTAATTTGATAAAAGGAAGTTAACTTCTAAATTTCATAGTTCTAGTGCAATTGGTTCCGGAGATATCGTCTAGTTGATTTTGTATATAAACGTCTTTATTCAAGATGGCGGATTTTAAAAATATTTCTTAGCCAGCACCTAGGAGGTAAGAGGAGCACATCTACAAAATTTCATTGTCATAGGTCCAGTGGTTTAAGTGATATCGTGATATAACAGTGAGTCAGTCAGTCAGTGGTATTTGGATTTAATAATTATAATATGTATAGATAGAATAGATATAGATTGTATTGATTTACATATTACGCTAATAATTGGGATTTTTATATTGGTGGACATAATTGCTCCGTCTTTAATTCAGTATAGGACATTGTGCCGAGGAGCATTCCTTCGTCTTTTACACTGTAGAGTTAATGTTTCTTTTGTCTAACAGCTGATTTTTACAAAGGAATCTCATATCTCCTCTATGTAGAAATGATAATATCTATTAGTCAAAAAGTCTGAGAACTGTTCTATTTTTCGATAGGCTACAGCACCGTCAAGGTCACTTTAATATAAACATTTAAGGTAAACAGTAAACAAATACATAAAAAATATTGCGCGATAATTTATTGACGGGCTATCGTGTAAAAAAAAGACGCAGAAACAACATAGGAGAAGTTCAGGGAAGCCTGAAACGTGAAATTGGTTGATTATCTCTTAAAAGCTAAATACTTGGTTAAGAATCATTTCAAATTCATAAGTGTAGTTAAGTATTTTAGATTAGATTAAGTTCTATAGTGAAGCAGATATGAATGTCACGCATCGATATTGCACAAGATCCATGAAAATTAAATCAATAGAGTTAAACGGGGTAAAATATAGAGGAAAATGGAAACATCTCACAAGAAAAAAAAAGAGTTTTATACCGGGTAGGGTGGAGGGTGGGATCTACACATAGCCTTCTTATTGGTTGTGGAAGGGGGATGATTGATATGTGAGCTCCACGCCATATTTCTTTTATAATAACGGATAACTCATCTACCATCTACGATGTGTGATGGCTATTTGTTTCATTTTCTTTCTAACCTAACAAAGAACCAGGGAAAACTATTGTCTGGAAATATAAAGAAACAGGTTAAAATATTTGTTCGGAAACTCTTCAGGTCTGCTTATCACTAATTTATTTAATTCAAACAAAATACTAACCTTATCACAATAATTATTACGGTGATAAGAATAACGATTAAGCAATCCGTATCTAAATATAAACGAAAAATAAGCGTCGAAATGTGAGAAAAACAAAAAATCTGAGTTCAATCACCGAACACTTTAAGATCTTCAAATCAAATAAACTGCTGCAAATTACATCTGACAAACTATGAAATTAAGATAATAACTACATACCATGAACATTTAGAAATAAATTAACATAAATAACACATTTATATATTTTTTCAAACGTTTGGAAATAGATATAACATCAAAGTTTAAATGAAAACATGACCGGCTTTCGAAATAAACTAACGGCTCCAACAGACTTGACCAGTGTTACCCCCTCTGCAAACTAAAAAAAACAACAAATTACCCTATTAAAACGAATTGAACAAACGTAATGGATTTTAAAAGTTTGTCGATAACTGGCATAAAAATTAAACGATTTGGAAGGAATTCAGAACTAAAGGCCGATTTACACGTATTAAGTTGTTAAGTGGTTAACTAAATTTTTAGCGACTTAATGCATTTAAACAATGAATTTAGTAATAAGTTGCAAGTTAAAATTTAGCGTGCAACTAAACAAGTAGAATAGAAATTTTTCTGTTTAGTAAGTGGGCGTGGCTAACCACTGGACATGCGCAATTTAGTTAAATGCACAAGTTTGTCGGAACCTCGCTTATAGATTTGCAGATCTTTGTTTATATATTATTTAAAAATGTTTTATTCGACAAAAATTATATATTTTTTCCAAAAACATACTTTATTTCGTCCGAAATCTAATTTAAAATAATTTTTAAGACAGTATTTATGACTTGAACACGCTGTTCAACGTCCATTATTAGTGAACTAAACAGCTTAACTAAATATTAAGTGTGATTACGTGTAAACGCTTTCAAACAATTAAGTCACTTAAAATTTAGTTAATCACTTAACAACTTAATACGTGTAAATCGGCCTTAAGGTGCATCTCAGCCATTGTGTCAACTGTAGAGTTTTTTTTGGATATTTAACAGGTAATATTTTGAAGATGGCGGCTAGTATAAAAAACTTTTTGAAACACCTATTAATTTGTACATCACTAATTGCATGATCATGGGTTAATTAATTAAATATACATACAATGACATTACATATTTTCAAAGTGGCCGTCATAAATGATCGAAAACACAAAAAGTAAGGGTTTATTATGTAATTTTGTAAATCAAATTAAGGTCTTTTTAAGCACTTAATTATTATTATTGCCCCCCTACATCATCATAAATACATGGGTTTAGAATGCAAAGCAACACTATAGAGTTATGATTTTTGCAAATTATATTTGGTACATGTATAGGGTCTTGTATTATACGAAGGGTGGGCCATTTAGAATGTAGAGTCACTAAATAATTTTAAAATTTCTAAGGTAGTTTATAAACCTTTATAAAAGAAAATACATTTATAAAAAAAAATATATGTGTGAGGCTCTCACGCATTAGACGTGAAACTTAAGTTTTAGAATGCATTGCTTTCTTTCATTTTTTTTACGAATTTACTATTTCAGGATTAAGAAATGGTTATGGAAAATTTAATTGGAAAAAACGCAACCAAAAACGCTAAGGCAACCAAAAAAATGCAAATAAAAATAAATGTTTGATTTAATTTGCTGGTCTTATATATAGATATAATACAATTAATCTGTAAAAATGTTACACTTTGACGAGTCTCGAATCGCAAACTTCGTTACACGATTTCACTATATGAAAAAAATTAACTCTACCGCCGCCAAAGAAGTTTCACTTAAAAAATATATATATATTCATATATATAATTTTAAGTAGCAAAGAACGGGAATAAAGCAATTAATAATATAAATTGATAAAACATTGTCTTCAAACTAAAATTTCATTGAATTATATTGATTGTATTTTTTTTTATGCAGTCAATAACAAGTATTACTAACCTTTATATTAAAGACACATATAATTATTAATTATCAAGGGCAAATTACCGGACGAATTAATTAATATAGATTAAAAGCATTTTAAATACTATATAACTTCAATCAGCAAATTTCAATGAATTATATCTACTAATTAATAAATAATTCTTTACTATAAGAGTACTGAAAGAAACCGAAACAGGTTTGATTAAACGAAAGAAGATAAACAGCTCTCACTGAAGAAGAGAAAGACAACGTTTTTTGTAGTTCCAACTTTGAAATTGTACTTTTTCCCTTTAAATAAACTTAGTATTCTTTAAAAAAAATCAACAACTAGCGTAAGTTGTTTGAGATAGCATTAGATCAGGTTTGGAAGGTAGACTCTGTAGACCAGTTCGGTAACTTACCCTGCTCTCATATCATCTAGGTACCTGTAGCAAGTACTCACAGTAGTACCCAGGTTGTTAGATCGTTTAGAACAGTTATGTTAGATCCTGAGAAGTAACTGCTGCCTATTTCAGATAAACATGCAAGTACTTCTCATTAATTTCGTATCTGCTTCTTTATTCTACATATTACCTGGTAAGTTAACTTTATTCTATTTTAAATTATTTATAATTTTCTTTTATTCGATGTACAGCAAAATGTTTGATACAAAGTGAATTAAGTCTATTGAAATCAATAAACCCACTTTGTTGCTTAAATATTTAAACACGTATAACTCATAAGAACGTATTGCCTACATCCTATATTGATTAAATTCAATATATAACTGTTTTGCTATAAGAATACTTTTATATAAAATTCAAAACCAGTTGAGAAGTGATTAGAGAAATAAATGAACAAAACTAAATTAAAATGAACAAAAAAATTAAAAAATAAACTAATATGTAGTACATAAAAATTAACAAGTTGTGTACTATTGACCAAACGTTTCTAGTTTTCACTTGAAGTTCTCTATCGATTACTTTGAATTACCGACCATAGTAATCAAAACCATACTAAATATTAATTTATTTCAATAACTGGTGTCTAGACAATAAACTAAATAACTTGGCTCTTATTCAAATAGTAATATATTAAAAAATATATATATATCCTGATTTTAAAGTAAACTACCAAGGTTATGACTCAATTATTGGCCGAGAGGAGCGAGGTCTATGTTTAAACCTATCAGTACCAGATTAGACCGTTGACATTTCGTCTATGTATGTTTGTTACGCAGTTATGACCAAACGTGTAGGTCGATTTTGTAGTTCAATATTCAAATTCGGCATGTATATATATCTGTGTATGGGAGGTAAAGGGCACTATCTCCATTTTTTTACGAAATTGAGGTTTTAACTGTTTCCTATAAATTTTCCCCCCCTTTTTTAGAGGTACAAGTATATGATGTCCTAAAACTAAATCTCACGGATTTAGCCAGTTGGAAAAGTCACTATGAACCAACATGCTGGGGAGGTAAAATAAGTAAAAAAAAATCTATAAACTAGCTCTCCCGAAAAATTTAAATTTGGCACATAGTGCCCTTTACCTCCCATACACAGATATGTTCCTTGGAGTCATAAATATCGACGAAATGGATTATTTTTTTTAAATTTAAAAAATAAATTGTTTTTCTTCAAATTTCGCATGAACATCCTGAACTTGATGTACATAATATGTGCATCAATTGGTAATACTTAATGTACATGAGATTTACATCATATAGTTTATTTAAAAAAAAAATGTGTAAAATTACCATAAAAATAACAAAGAAAATAATAATAAAGATAATAAAGAATCGAACCTATTTTTCAAGAAAGAGATTTTGTCCGGTAAATCCACTTTATGGTTAGATTCGTATTTAAATAAACTATATTTTAGAATTTTTCATAAAAATCGTGGGGACCGTTTTCGAGAAATAATTTATTTTTAAGTTTTCCATAGTACATATATTTGTAAACACGCTTAAATTAAGAGCTTAAATTGAATTCTTGATCACTCCTCCAGGTTTTATTTTTCTACCTGTATGCCAAATTTCATCGACATCGGCCCAGTAGTTTATACTCCACGCGTCAACACGGACTACATACAAACGATTTTTTTTTTTTAACCACTTTTTTTGACTACAGCGCCTCAAAGCGTATAATTCCATCAAAACACGGCTCACAATACTTTCTCGTAAAATATACTACGCATAAAAGAAAGTAAACAAATATAAATACAGGCAATATGTAAACAAATATATTGATCCCATTTTAAGTGGATCAAACTGCTATAACTTTTAAACTAGGAAAGATTCAGAATTCAGAAAAAAATGTTATAGTTAAAAGTTTTAGTACTTTAGGCGCGATTTAATGAAACAAAAGAAAAAAATGAATTCGTCCTTCAAAGGGTCAATATGGCCCTTTGTAGAACGTGGTTTCCTCTTGACCACGTAATAACTTGCTAATGAAGGTATTTTAGAATATAATTTAGATAATCTAAACCAATCTGTCTCAAAATTTTTAGAAAATTTTTATTTTTTCTAGAGCTTCAGAGATTTAAAAAATATATATTAATTTATTTGCAACATTTTTCGAAATAATTTTTGCTAGTTTTTCATTTTATTCTCTCTAATTTAATCTTGTGTTATGTGAATGTGAATGAAGTTCCATTTGGAATCGAACCAAAGACATCTTACTTTAAAATTAAAGGAATTTTACTTTCTTTAAACCTATTTACCCTAAGTTAAATCAAACTAGCAAAAATCCGATTGTTGAATTTATAAAAATTGGAGGAAAACACTAGAAAATTAAAACGTATAAGGGGGAGGTCCGTGGTTCGAATCCCGGCGCTGAAGTCTATTTTTCTCTGACTNCATGTGGTTCCCTAATTTTCCTATCAGGATTATTGTCTCTGTGAAACCTTAGTGCCCTTAATGACTCATTGATCTCGCTCAGTTTTTGTTCATGCAACTGAAGTGTATCAGCCATGGTTCGTAGCGACACAACGCTTATCTCTTTTGGAGACGCAGGGTTTTGACTGTTTCCCGCTTGTGAGCTACACCCCTCTGAACCTAGATCCTCTTCCACCCGTAACACCGACTCGATCTCCTCTGCTATTCTAACTGCCTCCTTGACACTCTTAACTCTGGCTTTCCTTACTTCTAACCGAACTTTGCTACTTTTTATCCCTTCTATAAATTGATCTTTTGTAAGTTCGTCTCGAGCGTCCTTTGGAAGTCGTGGAAAAGCCAGCCTAACTTGTTTACTTAGATAAGCCCCGAATTTAATGTAAGATTCGCCATTTTGTTGTTTCCTTTTACGGAAAATTGTCTTTTCTAATTCTATTTTTTCCGGCGGATAGAATACCTGAGTTAAATCGCCACATACGTCTTCAAATCTATCCCTACCTCTCTCGATTATCTCGTTAAAAAATTCGGCCGCAGATTGTACAAGCACTAGCCCTAAAAATCTAATTTTATCTTTGTTTGACCAACCGTTGATTTCAGAAACTTTCTTAAAGTAATCTAGGTACTCAAACCAATCCCCCTCTCCCGTAAACTCTTTTGGCATAACAATTGGCTTAACTAACCGTGCTCGTTCTTCTCTCGTAGGTGTTCTCATTTCGTCCTGCTCGTCTTCCCGCTCGGCCTTCTTTCTCCTTCTAGAACTCATCCCACCACTTGCCACCAATGTAACGAATAGTCAAACGATGATATATTTGAACAAACTATTATATTATTAACACTCAAAATAACACTTGAATTGATTTTCACAATAATCTCCAAGTTGACAAATGTGAATCCTCTTGACAACTGACAGGACCCGTCACAGTATATTTATTATTTTATATTTTTGCTTAATCTATGAAAGATTTTCAAAAGTTTAATTAACTTTTCTTTCATGATTTTAGTAATGTTTTTAGAAAAAAAAGAGAGTTAAAGAGTAAAGAGTTCAAAGGGCTATAATTGACCCTTTGAAGGGCGGATTCAATTTTTATTTTTTATTTTTGTATCATTAATTGTTTCTGAATTTTTCAAAGTATAAAAGTTATAGCCGTTTGATCCACTTGAAATGGGACACCTTATATAAATTTGAAAAACTTCCTTTTTATATTTTTACTTTTTTCACTATACAAATTTCAACTGAATTATTCGCTTTGGGTGTTTTAAAGACCACCTGAGTGGTTTTCAGCATGACGTCTGTATGTGTGTTATCATCGTAGCACCCAGAGTATTTAACATAGAGAGTTGAAACTTGCCAGAAAAATCAGTACATACTTCTTACGTGTGCCACCCGGAAAATCAACATTTTTCACCATCTTGAACCCACTTTGCTGGGTCAGAAAAAATTTTTAAAAAATGGAGAAGTATCGAGTTAAAATTTAGCACAAATGTACCGTACCTTTCTATATCACAATAATCAAATCCACCAAGTTTAATTTTGATATTGGCCGCCATTTCGAAGTTATCGCATATTGAAACAGACGGTTAAATAACTTTTTGACATATACCATATCGTTGGAACCGGTAAAAAATAAGGAACAAATACATATTATACAAAACCGATGAAATTCCGTAAATTATTTTAAAAGTTATAAGCGAACATTATTATTAATTAGAGCAATGCTTTTGTTAAACGTCAAAGTTTGTTTGCATCTGTCAAAATGCCGCCAAAATTCAAATAATAAAATAAAATAAATCAACATAATGTATAACTAAGGGGTTCTGCCTCCTAATGTGCCGCGCAACGGCCGCTGCCTTGAACCTTCGCATAATTTGACTTTTTGGAACGAAATTCCTTATGGCACGTTCTGGAGCCCGGGAGTGAATACGAAAAAACTACCAAAATCACCATCACGCAACCANCTTGAAATGGGACACCTTATATAAATTTGAAAAACTTCCTTTTTATATTTTTACTTTTATCACTATACAAATTTCAACTGAATTATTCGCTTTGGGTGTTTTAAAGACCACCTGAGTGGTTTTCAGCATGACGTCTGTATGTGTGTTATCATCGTAGCACCCAGAGTATTTAACATAGAGAGTTGAAACTTGCCAGAAAAATCAGTACATACTTCTTACGTGTGCCACCCGGAAAATCAACATTTTTCACCATCTTGAACCCACTTTGCTGGGTCAGAAAAAATTTTTAAAAAATGGAGAAGTATCGAGTTAAAATTTAGCACAAATGTACCGTACCTTTCTATATCACAATAATCAAATCCACCAAGTTTAATTTTGATATTGGCCGCCATTTCGAAGTTATCGCATATTGAAACTTAGACGGTTAAATAACTTTTTGACATATACCATATCGTTGGAACCGGTAAAAAATAAGGAACAAATACATATTATACAAAACCGATGAAATTCCGTAAATTATTTTAAAAGTTATAAGCGAACATTATTATTAATTAGAGCAATGCTTTTGTTAAACGTCAAAGTTTGTTTGCATCTGTCAAAATGCCGCCAAAATTCAAATAATAAAATAAAATAAATCAACATAATGTATAACTAAGGGGTTCTGCCTCCTAATGTGCCGCGCAACGGCCGCTGCCTTGAACCTTCGCATAATTTGACTTTTTGGAACGAAATTCCTTATGGCACGTTCTGGAGCCCGGGAGTGAATACGAAAAAACTACCAAAATCACCATCACGCAACCAAGCTTCACAATATCTACCGATAACTTGAGTAAAAGATTACAAAGTTAGTTCAAATTTGGTACACATGTTCATTTTACCAATGCCCAGGCTGAGTTCGTTTAACAACGTTATCTGCCCAAGCGTTACGCGCAACGCTCGCGTAAACGTAAGCTTCAAATTTAAAATTGGAATTTTAGGACGAGAAAAAATTCTTACTTCATCCATTTAATAAGACAAACCACTTTTTAAATATTTTATTTTTAGTAAAACCAACATCTAAACTGCTATGAAGCGATAGAGATCGCTAAATTTATTAAAGCGGACCTGATCGTTTAAAACAGATAAAACAATGTGTTTACAGATATCTTACGTTCTAACGTAAAGATTTAAATAAAACTTCGTATACATCATCTACATTTGAAACGTGCGTGTAAAATTTCAACATGATACAAGCAGAAGTTATTGTGTGATTTATATTTTTAATTTTAATATTTAATTGGAGTGATATGCCGTAGGAGTCTGAGGGGACAGTTCTATTTCGTTTCAACAACCATCTGCTTTAACTATAAATTAATAATTATAATTAATNATTGATTCCATTTTAAGTGGATCAAACTGCTATAACTTTTAAACTAGGAAAGATTCAGAATTCAGAAAAAAATGTTATAGTTAAAAGTTTTAGTACTTTAGGCGCGATTTAATGAAACAAAAGAAAAAAATGAATTCGTCCTTCAAAGGGTCAATATGGCCCTTTGTAGAACGTGGTTTCCTCTTGACCACGTAATAACTTGCTAATGAAGGTATTTTAGAATATAATTTAGATAATCTAAACCCATCTGTCTCAAAATTTTTATTTTTTCTAGAGCTTCAGAGATTTAAAAAATATATATTAATTTATTTGCAACATTTTTCGAAATAATTTTTGCTAGTTTTTCATTTTATTCTCTCTAATTTAATCTTGTGTTATGTGAATGTGAATGAAGTTCCATTTGGAATCGAACCAAAGACATCTTACTTTAAAATTAAAGGAATTTTACTTTCTTTAAACCTATTTACCCTAAGTTAAATCAAACTAGCAAAAATCCGATTGTTGAATTTATAAAAATTGGAGGAAAACACTAGAAAATTAAAACGTATAAGGGGGAGGTCCGTGGTTCGAATCCCGGCGCTGAAGTCTATTTTTCTCTGACTGTCTCCCTTTGTAAATAGTAATTATAATTTGATTTAAATTAAAAGTATATTTTCCCTAAAATATACTTTTTAGACAGAGGGGTTTAACTATCCAAATTATTCGTAAAATATTCTAAAATACCTCCATTAGCAAGTTTTAACATTTAAAAAATGTAATATAAAATAACAACGTTACATTAATTTTTCTTGTAAAAATTGCATACAAAGTATTGTAACGAATAGTCAAACGATGATATATTTGAACAAACTATTATATTATTAACACTCAAAATAACACTTGAATTGATTTTCACAATAATCTCCAAGTTGACAAATGTGAATCCTCTTGACAACTGACAGGACCCGTCACACTTCTCCCCCTCCTATTGAGGCGCGGTCAACANTATGTGCAAAATTTGGGGAAGATTGAATGACGGTAAGTGGTTCAAAATTGGGGTAATAGGTGTGCGATGAAACTGAAAAAGCAAATAAATTGGACGCCATTTTGTTTTTTTATTTTGGTTTCTTTATTCTTCACCTTAGTTGTATATATGTGCAAAATTTGGGGAAGATTGAATGACGGTAAGTGGTTCAAAATTGGGGTAATAGGTGTGCGATGAAACTGAAAAAGCAAAGTAATATAAGACCAGTAAATACATTAATTATTGAAAGACGCTCGCTTCAAAGATAATAAAAATAAGCTTTTTCTTTTAATTTTGCTTTAACTCCACTAGTAAAAATTGTTAGTTACTATTAATGTTGTCTCTTTTCTAACTCTTAAGTACTCTTCTAAGTAGTTAGTATTGTATACTTTGGAATTGTGATTTTATAAATTATATTATAATGAAAAGCGTAAGGAACGAAGTTCCTACCGGGTGTCCCGCGACACCATACGTATTTTTTCTTTGAATTTGGGATGGATGATCCTTCAAGTCATGAACATTTGTACTAAATTTCAACTAAATCGGTCAATTTTTACTCAAGTTAGCGTCATCGGTCGATTTCGTGACTGTCGTTTGTTTCGGATTCACTCCCGGGCTCCAGACGCTGCAACAACCCATGAGGAATTTCGTTTCAAAAACTGACATTTACAGAAAAAAAGTAGTTTAGTAATAAAGCGGTTGTTAGCTTATGATCGTAAGATCATTTTACAACATTCCCAATAATAGAAAACAGTAATCTAGATATGAGAGAAACCAGTTTATAACGAGTTTAAAGCTCCGCTCTAAGGTGAGGACAAAAAGAGCTTTTACTTTAATTGCCGAGTTTACCGACTAAGGCAGTATTATGAGTGAGATATGTCACTGAGTGAAAATATAGAAACAAGATAATTCAAGTTTCACATTCAGAAACAACATCCTTTAACAAAATACTAGTTAAAAAAAGTATATCCTAAAACAACTTCCCACAAGTCTTCGAGTAGTGAAAGTATGGACGCAAAGTTAAAAAACAGTACAGTCCAAGAAAGCTGATTATTCACTTATTCTAGGCAATTAATAACGTATTCAATTTTTTTTTTTATTAAAACTAGATTCATATTACTTTAAGTTAAAGGCGATATGAAAATATTTTATTTATGAACGTGGATTCAAGTAGAACTAATACATGTACATAAATAAATACTACAATTTCTCTTAATACAAGTTTTGGATTTGGATTTACTCATATCTTCAAAAAAAATTATTATTGGATTGTACGAATTCGAAATAGGAAACATTATGAAGCTTATTGAAGTAAAAATTGACCAATTTTGTTGAAATTTGGAACATATGTTCATTTTACCAATGCTCAGGAGGAGTTCGTTGGAAAAGGTTGTCTACCCAAGCGTTCTCGCGCAACGCTCGTGTAAACGTGCGCTTAAAAATTAAAATTGGAATTTTAGGACGGGAAAAATTCTAACTTTATCTATTTGACGAGACAAACATTTTTTTCAAATACAATTTTTTTTTTTTAGTAAAACTACTATGAATTAATAAATACCGTTAAAAAGATTAAAGCGGACCTAGCCATTTAAAGTAGAGAAAACAACGTTTTTACCGATATCTTACGTTCTAACGCAAAGATTTTAATAAAACTTCATATACATCGTCTAAAGTACAATTGAAATAGGCATGTAAAATTTCTCTTTGATATAAGCAGAGGTTTTTGAGTAGTGAAGTAATACATTTACAATAAATAGTTTAAAAGCTACTGCGGATGGTTAAGATTCTTATTTTAGGCAAGTAGTATAGGTTTATCTAGAAAGGAGAGATTTGTACCAAGTACCCCCACTCTACCCTTTCCATTTATCTTCAATATGACATTCATCATGATTAAGAAATTTCTTAATACTCAGTATTTTATTGCAATACACTCGCTTCAATGATAGAGCCACGCGATGAAGGAACATTTAAGATTTTAACAATACCATTCAATACTAAAATATAAAATTAGTAAAAATCAGAGATCGGAAAATTTCGGCCCGCTGGCCACTTTTATCCTGCCAACGACAAAAAGTAAAAAAATCATAACGACAAATTCAATCATAAATTTCTCATATGCATAATACTGAATTTAAATCCAATAATATCGAGTTTAATCAAATTATTGTGTTCAACAGTTAGTTGTTTTACTTTTTTTGTTTTTCCGATTTTCAGGTACAACAGATATATATTTTTATCTGTAAAGATATATCCATCTATATTATTAAAAAAGTTTTGTAAACAAATGAGTTCAGAGTGAGAGTGACATACTTCACTGAGTGTGGAGTGCGTTAGGCGATACCCCCCTAGAAGAGGGTTTAGTCCGGGGGGGAAAAGGGAGATCTTGAGTGTGATATAGTACTAACCGTGTAGACAGAGTGAGGGTGATATTATATTTGTCCGAGAAGAGGAAAGCCTTTAAGGCGAGACAGAGAGTAGGTATATTNAACTAAACTATTTCCCTTCTGATACCACGTCTTTTCGGGGGTTGGCGAGCGAAGCGAGTAGGGGGCGGAGCCCCCTAGTATATTTAAAAAATGTCTGTTTGTCTTCTGACTGTCGTTTGTGCAGACGCCTGGAGCCTATACTACTAGGCCGATTTTGACGAAATTTGGCATACATGTTCAGAAAAATCATACCCTGAGGCGAAATCGAAAGAATTACCCGAAAAAGAAATTAATTTTAGCTTCAAATTTGGGGGCGCTGACCCCCAAAACCTCTGAAAAAACGTGAAAAAAATGTATTTCTCGAAAACGGTTCCGACGATTTTGATTAAAAAATTCTAAAATATAGCCCATTTAAAGAAAAACCTAACGATATAAGCCGTTTTCCCAGGAAAAATCTAGTTCCGGAGAAAATAGCTTAATCCGCGGACGGAGAGAGCCTGGGTTCGATTCCCCGCCCGGGAGAAGTTATTTTTATGGTATATTTTAATGAAATGCTCAGTAATAATTAAATGTACATACGAAAACTAATAAATGGGAAACACTGGGCTAAGTGAATATGAACTCATATATGAGAAAGTTTGTCAGAGTTGACTTTTTTTATGACCAATTTTTTATATTAAAATCAAACCGTTTTCAAGAAATACTTTTTTTAGAGTTTTTCGAGGGTCTCGCCCTCAAATTTGGAACTACTCATTCTTGTGCCCATACCATTTCAATTGTTTTTCGACGAAGAGTTAAGAGATAAACACCAAGCTACTGTGGAATCTTAAGGCCCGCTATCCATGAAATCTCTAAGACCCAACTAATGATGATAGTTCTGAAGAGCATTTTTGGAGTTGGTTCATTAAATTTTTAGTCAAGTTTTGATCATTTTAGGAAAATAAATAAAAAGATAAATGTATAATCATAGTTTTGGCTAAAAACTGTCGGATGCAAATTTATGTTATTCCAAAAAATTCACACCTAAAATTAAGATGGGAATTAAACACAAGTGTGTAATATAAAGAAAGAATAACATATTTTCTGTTGCTGGGAATCGAACCTCAGATATTTTAGTGTTAAGAACTTTGAGTTTAGATGACATAAAGTTCGCTAACCCCTTGGCTAGGGCCATCTCTTATACACAACTATTTTACTGTGCTTTTTGCACCATGCAATATAAATAACAATATATTATTGTTTAATTATATAGTTGGAGGAGAAATTAGTTGCGTCACAGAAATAGGTGAAGGAGTGTGCCGAGCCAGTTCGGATTGCCAGGATGGCTATTCGGTATCAGAGAACTGCCCATCTAGTACGGCTCTGGTCTGTTGTCCATTGGACTCCTTCCCTCAGATAGACAGGAAGATCACCATAGTCAAAACAAGGAGGTTAAAAATAAGACGACCACTCATAAAAATGAGAGTTCCTGTTAGGTAAGAGAGCATCATTAAGTTCAAATTATTACAAATAATTGAAAGATAAAAAGAACTTTTTACTACGTTTTTATTAACTTGGTTTCTTGTTTGTCTGTTTGTTTGTTTGTCCGGTACAAATCTTGCAATCGAATTTTAACTAACATCCCGAGTAGCTAGACATTTCAAACTTTCAGAACAGATCAGAACACGATAACAATGCATTATTTTAATGCTTTTAGTAATTTTTCAGCAGAATTTAATTCGTTTTCAGCTAATTTGCTGCATGGAAAGTTAGTTCGGAAAAAATCCGCATGTTATTTTATTTGTTTTGTCATATCCCCAATATTTACAGTCCTTCATTTTGACAGATTTAAAATTTAAGATTTTTTTTTAGAGGTAAACATTGAATGACAGCAAAAAATAATAAGTAAACCAGGGGTATCCAACTCCAATATTCTAGAGGTGTAAGAGCACTAGCGCTCCACGGGAAGATGCTGGTTAAAATTGTAAACTATTTATGATCTTTTGACATTTATACTATATTGTAAATAAACAANTTGATCACATCATACTCGCTTCGGCGGTACAATGTACATATGTATGATGTGTGAAGTGGCTGCAACTCTCTACCGCGGGGCGTACAAAGGGCCTAAGTGATGGCCTAATTGCAAGGTTCGAACAAGTGGTTCGTCCTACCCGTTCTAGTAGGAAGTACTAGACTACTACTACTACTACTAAGTTTTTTTACAACAAGTGGTTCGTCCTACCCGTTCTAGTAGGAAGTACTAGACTACTACTAAGTCCTTAAAAAAAAAGTGTGTACTAAAATGAGTTTGTACATACATCAGGATTAAAATGGACCTACTTTCATGCATTTTAATTATTTGCAGGTCAATGATACGACGTAGGAAGAGGAGACCACTAACTAAGTTCACAATGATGACTAGCAATCGGCCGATGAAGCCCATAAAACACATGAGGAAACCTCCAAGTTACCCCTTAGCCAACAAACTAGTACCCAGCTATCAGCACTTTGGCAAGTACCCTAACGACAAGTTCATGGGTAAGTTTACTTCATCTTCTATTAATTAGTATTTCATTTAAGTGATTTCTTCAAAAAAATATAATTTTTTAGGAGATAAATATCCAGAGGAGAAACCACTTTCCTACTACTATAGCAATCAAGGAGGATACACTGACTCGATTATGGAAGATTTCATTACCAAGCAGGTAGGTAAGGGACCCAGTACTAGTGAAGTAACTGATATGATGGACCTCCATGATGATATGACCATAGAGTTGGGAGAAGGGAAGCCGTCAACAAGTGATCTTCCAATGTTCCCTGAGGAACCGGACATATTCAAGGAATCAGACCTTTTTTCATCCATGTTTCGACCCAAGACTCACAAAACACAAACATCCAAGAGAATAGCAGAACTCAGTAAGTCAAATTCAGAATTATCGTATCATTTAAGAGCAAGAAAGAATGTGAGCGTGAATATTTAAGGTTGAAATAGATTTTAATTTTTTTGGGTGATTTAAGAGTAGAAAATACTTATGTTAGTCATGAAGTATTAGAATAATTATTTTACTTGGAGGCTGAATAGTCGATTTGTGTGGACACGAACAATATATACTCTAATTTCTTAAAAGAAAAACTTATTTCACACTAACTAGTGATGCGGCACATAAAGAACTCGCGTAGAATTGTGCTCTTATATGGATCATATAAGAGTTTGTTTTAATATGAACACCAGGAAACATTTTTCGGGAAAAAACCTAAATCTATAAATAACATCCTATTATATAAGCATAAACTTATCTTTCAACACTCTTAAAATATCGTCTATATTTGTTTTAACAATGCTGGCAAAAAAAAAAGAAGAAGAAGTAACAATAGTTACATATTTATTCTATTCTGAAATACCTACACATGATGTACAACGTGTCATGCTGGCTAAGGCCCCTTTCACACGGCGCGGGTCCGGCCCGCAGCTAGATGCGGATGCGGGCCCGGATTAAGTATGATCTTAGTAAAACCATAGATCCTTTCACACGGCGCGGATGCGGGTCCGGACCCGCGTCCGGGCGAAATGCTCGTCCGGGTCCCCATAGCTACGTCCGGGCCCGCGTCCGCAGTTGTCATTACTGGACATTGATCTCTATGTAGGTTTTCACACGGTGCGGGCCCGCACCCGCACTTGTTACCTACCGGTCATTGATCTTTTTGTTGATTTTATTGTTGTTTTCACACCTAGTTAGATGCGGGTCCGGGCCCGCGCCCGCACCGTGTGAAAAGAAACTGCGGGCCCGCGCCCGCGTGTTAGATGTGGGTCCGGGCCCGCGTCCGCACCGTGTGAAAGAGGCCTAAAACATTTAGTTAAACAGTTTTAAACGTCTGCCATATTATTAATTAATATTAATATTTTCAATATAGTGGCCAATATATTGAGAATATTAAGTGTGAAATTTCCAAAAACTATACGCTTGTCACAAATGCTGAGATTTACCTGTCGATCAATTTTTCAATCAAGCTTCAAGAATGTACACAATCCATCAAAATATGCCTTATAACAAACAAAACTAATAACGCAAAAAATTCTTAGAGAACTATGACAACATTTAAATAAATCCATCTAAACGTCTCTTAAATTAGGGTATCATCTTATTTTTGGATACTATTTTTAAAAACTATAATTTCATCACTACACTTTGTTTTTGAAATAAACAACAAAAAAATGAACCTAACAACAAATTTAGGGGATCATTCTAGCCGAGTCTTGGTTTAACAACAATTTGGATGTTGTTTACTTTTCAGAATGTGAGGAATACAGGTCTTCAACAACTGAAACAGTAGCTGAGCTAACAAAGTTTGGAATGGTACCCAAGAAAGTGGAGAAGTGTTCTGCAGCCAATATAGATGATAACAACACTCCAGGCATGGCGAGGACTGGAGAGTTTCCTCATGTTGTAAGTTCAACAGAGCTTTTATTTTTTTTAAAATTAAAATACTGTAATAAACAGAAAGCTAAAGAGCATTTCTGTCCAAATTAATGTTCTTAAACTAATGTTATTACTGTGATAACTTAGATGGACCCAAAAATACTCATCCATTTCCCCTATTTATTCATTCCATTATCGCCCAATTTAAAATTTCAAACACTAAAATTTTTATGAATTTAATTAGAATTGTGATTGTCTAAATCTAACTCCAGGTAACGCAATTTTAATTGTTTAACCCAATTCAATTTTGTTTGTAACTGTGTAAGGCTGGACTTGGCTATGAAGAGGACGGTGAAACAGTGTGGGGCTGCAGTGCAGCTCTAATATCAGAATATTATGTGCTAACAGCTGCTCACTGCATCTACTCATCTCGGTAATTATGCTCCCTCTTCTTTAATTTAGCTCATTATGTACCATTTAAGGTGCACATTTTAATTTATGTATTAGAATCAAATTTGTTTAAAACTAAATAAAGACCGCCACCAAAAGTAATATTAAGTCAGATTTAAAAGGAATATTTATAAGAGTTCGTAGGTTTTTTTACTTTGATTGTTTTACTTCAATCGTTGAGACACTTAAAGGAAATAATAATTTTAAAATGTTTAATTTATCTCGAAACTAAATATATTTCGCCCTCTCTCAGGGCATATTTATTACACTGGCGAGAATACAAATACTTTTCACGTCTTGAACATCTAAGATAAATAAATTAGGATACTATGTGATCCTTTGTCAAATGATAATAAATAAATAAGAAAAATCAGTCATCAGTAATGGAAAACATTTTTAAATTATTATTTCCTTTAAGTGCCTCAACGATTGAAGTAAGAAGGAATATTTATAATTTAAAGCCAGTTATTGTTAAAAATTAACATTTTTTTGGTGGAAGTATATAAATAAACAAATAGCTAAAATGTAGACTCCTTTTTTTATTGTAGTAGATAAGCACTTGTGTTGGAATCATCATATGTCATATCTCATCAGTAAACTTAGAAAAATAATCTACAAATTTGTCTAACTGAGATCGATACTGCAGAAAGACGGACTGAGAACAGTGTTTATTGCATTGGTGCAATCAATACTGGAGTACGGACTGGTGGTCTGGGGCGGCATCGCTTCCACTCTCCTGCAGCCCCTTGTGATGCTTCATAAAAAAATAATTAAAATTTGTTTAAGAAAACACGCTCGGTTTTCTACTGAACTGCTTTATAATGAATTCGGAGTACTAAATATCGATCAGCTTTATAAACAAAATTTATTGAAGTTTGTTCACAAACATCAGAACGATTTTGTACCTGAGAATGAGCCTGCTTACATGACGCGTCGCCAAGTTAATAAGGTTCTTTTGGAACCCCGCTTCTCCACAAGACTAGGAGCAAGTCATGCTTACTTCTCAGGTCCACGTCTATTTAATCAGCTCCCTCACAACATCTCTCAACAGCCAATCTTTAGTAGATTTAGGTCAGCAATTAATAAATATATTAGGTCCAATAAGCCAATGTGAATTTCATACTCTACTCTTACTACTCTCTACTATTTCATACAATACTCTATACTAGACCATATATTTTTATACTCTATTCTCCAAACTCTATTATTACTTATTTTATTTTATTATTATTATTATTTTATTTTATTTTTATTTTATTTTATTTATTTATTTTTCTTTTTTTGTAGTAACACGCTCACTTAAAGCGAAAATAAAATTTATTTTAATTTATTAATTTTAACATTTTGTACATTGCTAAGAGCAAGCCATTCCTCAACACGAGGGTTACTCATCGAGGAATGTGCTCAATATAACAATATACAGTTATTTTATTTTTATTTCTTTTCTCTATGTAGTTAACTGTATTGGCATAAAAAAAATGTAATTTTGTTTTTATAAATATGTATGTCATTTTTATACTGTATACTATGGAGCAACAATAAAGAAATTTATTATTATTATTATTATTATTATTTCTGACTAAGCAGACTATCAGCAGAATAAGTCACATGTAATAGCCAATTAAAAGACTGAGTTAACTCTGATATCAATACTTTTTCGTAGAGGAAGACCAGTGAAAGTAGGGCTTGGCAAGATCCGGTTAGATGGCAGTACACTGCACGAGTTGAGGATATCGGAGGTAGCTGTTCACCCTCTTTACAATGCTACTGGACGGTATAATGACATAGCATTGGTCAGACTCGCCAAAAGAGTACGGTTTAGTGACACAGCTAGACCAGCCTGCTTGCAGAGTGAAAAGTTCTTCCAGGTGACTGCCGTAGCTACTCATTGGCAGCCAACTGAAACAAGTAAAACTCTTATTAAACAGAAGCGTTATTGTATGTTATGTTATAAAATAATACTACTTAATATAATTATAACAGAGAACAATAACAATGTATATTCTTTACTCCATTCAAATGCTTAGTATTCTTTCTTTTTCCAGTGTCACTAGAAGTTAGGTTGAAGAGTAACTTGAGTACTCATCGGTTTAGTGATGGTGGTGAAGCTGTTGCTTTAAGGAAAGCCCCTTACACTATACTGGACAGTAGTGAATGTGGTATACCACAGGACACAAGGGAATCACTCCTCTGCACCAGCACTGAATACCCAGGAACTACATGCTCAGTAAGTTTAGTATTTCTAATCAAAGTAATCGGATAATCAGGGGTGCCCACGAGGGGGGTATAACGGCGCACAGTGCGCCGTTGAAAATTTTGGGGGGGGGGCATGTGTTCATTAAATAGGAATAAAAAGTTTGTTGTCCTATGTTGTTGTGTAACGCAATTATACACGAAACCATGAGAGACAGGCCATTCCAGGTCGTTTAAAAGTTTAAAACATGGGTTGAGTTAGACGGGAATGGTGGGGGGTGGGCACAATATCTGAAGTGATTTTTGTTTATATGAAAATTGGTTCCACATTTCCTCAAAAAAAAAAGAAAAAATCGGTCCGAATAACTCATCAGACAAACTTTAGAGTTATAATTACGATTATAAATACGAGTTCATAATTACTTAGCCCAGTGTTTTCTATTTATTAGTTTTCGTTTTAACGTTTTATTAAATTTATCATAAAAATAACTTATCCTGGGGGGAGGGGGGGAGATCGAACCCGGGCTATCTCTGCCACTTTTTAAGCTACATATTTTCTCAGGAAATTGATATTTCCCAAGAAAACGGCTTACATCGTTAGATTTGTATTTAAAATTACTACATTTTAGATTTTTTTAATCAACCGTTTTCAATAAATAATTTTTTTCCACGTTTTTCAGAGTTTTTTGGGGGTAGCGCCCCCAAATTTGGAGCTAAAATGTAATTTCTCGATTTCGTCTCAGGGTATGATTTTTCTGAACACATATGCCAAATTTCGTCAAAATCGGCCTAGTAGTTCTGGCTCCAGGCGTCTTTACATACAGACATTTTTTCAAACCCACTTTTTTGGTACTTATTTAAGTATATTTGCCTTAACCTTTTACACCGATGGAATTATTAAAAAATCACATGCAAGTAGTAATTGCGACCAAATAATTTTTAGGGTTTTGTAGATAATTAAGCCGTATGATTATGATTTTTTGTCTTTGACCTCAAGGGTACCTTGTTCAATACCCCGAGACCCCCTGTTTTTTAGGGATTTTTAGATACTTCTCAAAACCCTTTATTATAATCATGCGATTCCATTTAGATGTAAGTATTAACATAATTTAATCTTTTATCTATAGTATTTTATTAATTTTTTGAAATATTCTAATTACATATTTCATTTTATCTTATAAATTATACATAACATAGGATCTCAGCCAAGTATA
>KZ651061.1:1364063-1377059 GCA_001010745.2 Gerris buenoi
GGAGATCCTAATCATGGGATATTCTACGATTGGGGGGGGTCGATGAGCCATAAGCTCTAGGGGGGGTGGGCACCTCTGGGATAATGCCCGTGATGACATAAATTTATATGGGATAAACATCTCATATATACTCAGGATATACTCACTCCTAAATTGGATAAAACCTATATAAAGTGAGGTGAACTTATCCATGATATTTTGTGTCTCACATAAAGAGTTAATTCTCCCCTCTAACAGAGTAAATACATACATAAAGTATAGACGTAGCAGTCTCTGAATAAGATAAAGCTCAGTTCTGAACTCCGCTCAAAGATAGTTGTACGGTAATTACATTATATTTCATTGTGTTACAGAGTGAAGGAGGAGGTGGACCACTGCAAGTGAAACAAGGGGCTAACAAATGCACATACATTATCATAGGCTTAGCATCAATGAGATCATGCGAAGAGTCAACCATGTCCATATATACACGTGTATCTCATTTCCTACCATGGATAGAGAGTATAGTCTGGGTTTGAACATGATATCTCAAAATAAAAACAATCTTTATCTGTGAATTTAGAAACAAATTTTCTGTATAAAAAATTATTTTATTTAATAAGGGTGGAAAACCTACATTACTCAATTTGTGATGACATATCTCTAAATTAAAGAATTTTAAATGTCTGGCAATCTATTTCAAAATGGTTCAAATAATTATTATTATTAAAGAAATAAGTATGTCAATATCTGCTTTCAGAACTCACAGAGTCTGGGAATATATTTTATAATATTCCCATACAATCCGCCATATGATTAGTTTATTATATTGTTTTTACCGAGACATTTTACTGTGGACCAGTTATGGTCCAGCAGAAGGGAAACTCAAGTATATATAATACCCACTGTAATTTATTTGATGCTAGTCTTTTATCAATATTTATAAGTATACAAATTAAATGAGATGTAAACTTGAATCAGTCACAATTCCAGGTTTTAATACCCAGACTATTTGTGTATCCTTTCCAGCTTTAAATTTTATTTTTATTTATAGTTATATTTTATTTATGTATTTAAGGGTAAAACATAGCCAAGTATATATTATATTGTGTAAAGGATATTAACAAAAAAATATATTTATATATTGGTGATAAAATTATGTTTGTTATATTCCTTCAGAATATTTTTGTCAACAAGTAACCCTCTTTCTTCAAACATCATCATCAACACCAACCTCCTTATTGTTGACGCTGCAAGCACATAGCATAGCTGTACACTGCACAGCAGCATAGCTTTACCTGTTCTTTGTTGTAAATTTTTAGAATGGTTACACGTGGCTCAATACTAAGGGTTTCCATGGAACTAAAATCAGAAAACAAGGAATTATCCATCTAACTGCAGTAATAACATACAACAAAAGTATGATAATGTCAGTGCTGCCAACTATAAAACAAACCAAAAAATCCCGTGTATTTAAAAAGCGCAAAGTTATTGAATGACCTTTCATAATCTTACATAACCTTCACAAAATAAGTTTAATAATGTTACCAAATACAACTATTTATTAATCATTATTTATTTAAAATGTTAACTATTAAATTAATTTGATCAATTGTATTAAATCTAAACAAATAACCTCTTACTTAATTAAATAATAGAATAACCAATAACCTACTCGAAATAGTGTGTTGTGGACTTGGATACACTCATTCAAAATGTCAGCAAGGAAATTTGTTCTGATAATTTTTAAGCACACTTTAAAGACACTTAAAAATTTTATTTATAACTCATCTAACCTCTACCTATTTTTGATATCATCAAAAATTAAAAATCAAAACCAGCAATAACCTGTGTAACACAAATAATAATAGCCTAGCTAGGGGTCCTAAAGAAATTGAATTTTTTAATAATTTTGGAGAGCGTGCGTCCTTTTTTAATGATTTGTAGAAGTATTAATATTAATACCATCAGCTATTCATAAGCCTTTGTTGCCTCTCTTCTTTGTTGCCTAAGCTTCTAAATTACCTATCTAAAAGAACAACAATTCAAAATTATAGGAGTTTTGGGTATAAAACCACAAGTGAACCGTAGCATCCAAATTACAATTAAATTAACAAAAAAAGTGGTTAAACCTATAAAAATAGAATAGAATCTAAAGAGATGTTGTTCCATTATAATGCAAGTATATACAATGGGAATAGGGTAAAACTGCATTTATCAAGCCACCTTAGGAAAAGAGATTAGAAATTTGGAGGGGGTCTCACTTGAATCTACTATTTAAACATAGGGTTATATACTTTAATATGTATTATAATTATATAGATATAAGCTTTGAAATGTATAAATTTTAAAAATAGTCTCTTAAGTGTATAAATCTAGTGAAATTAAGCTGCTTACCGCAGATTAGCCGTCTCTCCTGAAATAAAATATGAAGAACTGGGGACTGAGCACCCTTTAGCTCATAAAAGGAAGAACGAAAATCTTAATAACCCTCCTCGAGTTTAGGCTTATTTTTCTTTTCTTACCGTCCCTTACACGAGGGCTTATCGATAGCACGGTTTAGATTCTGTTTTGGCAAGATTCTTTTTACAGAGTCTTGTCCTTTTATATAATTAAAGATAGGATAAAATTATTTTAGGGTATCGGAGACTGTTCTTCGTGTCTATTCCCAGGCTCTACCGCTCTTTGAGGTTAGGAAAAACAGTAAAATTAAGATTTCTCTGGTTCTAAGCAAGATATCAAAAATCTAATCACAGGCTTAATTCCTAATTTTAATTCTGCACAATTTGAGCCCTATTTCAACTTCCTACGATAAATAGTACAGACGCCATTTTGATACAACGAGTTTTATCGTTGTATTGAAATGGCGCCTGTACTATTTATCATAGAAAGTTGAAATAGGGCTCAAATTGTGCAGAATTAAAATTAGGAATGAAGCCTGTGATTAGATTTTTTATATCTTGCTTAGAACCAGAGAAATCTTAATTTTACTTTTTTTATTCTATATAACTTTAATTATAACTTTAAGTTTTATAACTTTAAGTTTATTCTTATAACTTTAATTTTTGTTTATTCATTATAACTTTTTATAATATAATATAAATTTTTGTTTATTCATTATAACTTTAAGTTTATTCTATATAACTTTACATGTAGCATAAAGAAAGTCCCACACCGTTATACGATGAATAACAGTATAAATGTATCACTGTACAAAATATTAAACGATGGGTACTAAAGTATATCAAGAAAAAGGGGAAAAAAGCTCACCTTGTAATCTATAAAAGAGAACGATGTTAAAATACCAAAACGGCTAAGTGAATTTGTACGGTGCTGTCGAATTTTGAACTTCGATTTCGATTTGGACAACTACCTCGTCTAAATCCAGCAGGGTTGTTTTTCTTCAGAAAATGGCCGGAGCGGCCGTTAAAAATTGTAGGGCAAAAAAATTACTTTCGTACGTTGAATCTGTAAACAGCACTGTAAAAACATATTAAAAATATAAACGCAACTCTACCTTTAGCTTTAGAACTTTTAATACGAGAAACTCAATGAAGAAAGAAGAAACAAACTCGGAATTGAATACAAATATTTATGGCGGGTAAAACTTGTTCAAAGCGCCACCCCATCGTTCAATTGTTAATTTTTATTTACCTCAATCCCAATCTGACCGCTACCCAATAAGGAAAACGATTTGGGCTTAGGTTATGTTAGGTTTGTGTTTGTTGTTGTTTATATTTATTGTATGTGTAACAGTATGTTAATTCTCGCTTATCATTATTCATTATATCGATCATCGGTTTCGGAAACCAATCAAATCTGTTATGCTATTATTAATTATATAGAAGTAGTACGTACTTGGTTTTAGTTTACTAATTACTTATTTTGAACTTCCGTGATTTTGTGTTGTTTAATTTGATCCAACGATGTCTAAAAACAGTTCGAGTTGGCTATCAGTCGAGAAGGAAACCTATATGAGAAGTTGCAAGGTTTTGCTTCAGAGAATCCCGATGATCGAACCCGATTATATGCAGAAATTTAGAAAACACGACACAAAATATTCCCTCGAAGATTCTTTAAGAACAACGCCTCAATTAGTTGAATCCTCATTGACCGACTCAAAACGGGTAAATAGTTTCAGTTGGCTATCGGTCAAGGAGGAGGCCTACATGAGAAGTTGCCGGGTTTTACTACAAAGAATAGATTCCGATTATATACAGTACTTTAGTGTACCCAAAGAAAAATATTCCCTCGAAGATTCTTCAATACCGTTTCGATTAAGCTAAAAAGTGAACAATAATAAATCTGTCGAATGTGCTATATCTCAACGAAGTTTCTCACTCAATAATACTGGATTTGTTTCAATTCTGAAGGATCACAAAAGGAAATCCTTACCCATTGACTCCAATGGGAGGAAGACTAAATCAGTTCTTTACTTCTGCCCCTGTTGCGACTACTCTAACAACTTCAGTAAACAACGCCTGATGATTCACATTGAAAAACGCCATATGAGAACAAAGAATAATTTCTACTGTCACGACTGTGGGTATGTAAGTAGTATTAAGTTCCTGCTGAAAGAGCACATTGAGAGAGTACATCTAGCATTAGAAAGGAAATACTCTTTGTATTATTGTCATCATTGCGACTTTAGCTCTCGTTTTAAGGCTCACTTGAAATTGCATATAGTAAGAGTTCATATTAGACAGAATAAGAAAGCTTTCCCCTGTCTTATTTGTAGATACGGCTCCAATTTAAAATATGATGTTACTCGTCACTTCCGTTATTATCATTTGAAAGAAAAGCCATTGGAGTGCTTCCACTGTAGTTATAAAACCAAATATAAGAGTATTTTGAACAAGCATATCATGTACACACACTTGGGATTCAAAAAACCCTATAGGTGCCCTGACTGTAATTACACTACACACAATAGTTCTTCTCTGAAAAAACATAAGATGTCTTCTGCTCACAGACCCCTGGTCAAGAACAAGTTCCAGTGTTCTCTATGTGATTACAACAGTGGTATTCGTTTCGATGTGGAAAAACATGCGAGAACTGCCCATGGAGCAGGAAGAACCTACAGGTGTTCTTTATGTAATCTTTCCATCGGAGGCAAATTCTATAAGCATCATATCAAGACAGTACATTTAGAGGAAGGATATTTTAAATGTGTCGAATGTGATTTTAAAACTCTGTACAGAAGTTCTTTGGACAAACACATAAGAAGTATTCATAAAGGAGAGAAGCCGTTTTCTTGTCCTCATTGTGAATATAAGGTCAGCCAAATGATACATTTGAGAACTCATATCAAGCTGAGGCTCGATGGCTCAAAACCATTCGAATGTTTAGAATGTAATTACAAGGCCTCTTTAAAGTCCTCTTTGAAGCTACACGTAAACATAATTCACAGGAATATCAGACCTTATGAGTGTCCCCACTGCCAGTCCAAGTACGCGACTACAAGTCTATTAAAGGTACACATCAAGAGAGCGCACGAAAGTGTAAAACAACTTTATACATGTCCTGAATGTGATTTCAAAGCTTTCTCTACTCAAACCATTAGAAGACATGTCAAGAGAATACATCGTGGAATAATCCAAGAAAAACCTTACGAATGCCATCATTGCCATTACAAATTTGCTGCTAAACCAATGCTGAGGAATCACATAGAGGCCACTCACATGGGTTTGAAACCTTTTAAATGTGCTCTTTGCAAATACAGTGGAGCTCGAAGTTGTAATTTAAAATTTCATGTATTAAGGGTTCATAGCAAAAAGAGACCCCATGAATGTCTTTATTGTGTATACAAGAGTGCTTCGGCTGAGGCTCTTAGAGTGCATATCAAAGCTATTCATAATAAGGAAAAACGTCACAAGTGTCTACATTGCGAATACCGGAGCTTTCATTGTGGTGCCATAAAAATTCACATGTTAGGTGTTCATGAAAGTGTAAAACCTTTTAAGTGTGCTCTATGTGATTATAGAGGGGCACACAAATCAGCATTGAGGATCCATGTAAGAAGAGTGCACCTCGGAAAGAAAGTATTCAGAATACGAAATACGTTCAAATGCCCTTTCTGTGGGTTAAAGAATACAAATAGGAAGATTTTATGGGAACATACGATGACGGATCATAAAGACAAGGACCCCCTGACCTGTCATTACTGCGGCCTGTTCACTGCTAATAGGACTGAGCTAAAGCACCACATCGCAGCTGCACACCAGCAGGATATCTCCATCGTTTTCTATTCTTTTCTCTCAGATAAATATGAGTACAGGCTCTAGCTACATTGAATATTGTGTAAGCTATCATGCTTTCCATCAGAAATAGGTAAATAGCTTTCAGCTAGGCACACGTTATTCTACTTATAAAAATAGAATCTTTCATTGAGTAAAGATGTCTTTTATGTGTAAGAACACATTTTCTGATTATCATAATCAGCTGGGTCATAATTGTAGAGCTGTAAAGGCCCTGTCCAGCAATACTAATAATTTAGCCCATTTGGCATCATTTAACAGTTCCAAGACGGTGTGTCGCTATAGCGGCACTATTTGGCTAGTTGGGATCCCGAGGTGTTTTATAACAGCACTGAGAACATACTCCCAAAATCGTATATTGCTCTGGCGGTAGTACATTCCCGCCTATTTTACTTCATTAATGTGTATTTTGAAATACATATCACTGCAATTTCATTTTTATAAATAATAAAGATAGATCTCTAATAATATATTATTTGTAAATATAATGATTCGTTTTTAAGAAAAAAAGAAAAGTTTTTTCTTCTTTTTCATTACAAAATCCAATATAAATTTATAATAATAGGAAAGGTAATAATTAAATTGTCTAAAAAAGTTACTTGAACTCTTAACAGCAATTACACTGCACTAAAACATTATTAAACATTTTGCCCCACTTAATTGCACTTTAAATCAGAACTGGTCTAAGACAGCAGCTGGTCTAAGAAGCTGCATTATATTGGGCGACAAGGAGACTTATGGCACATAAAAAAAAAAAAAAAAAAAAAAAATAAAAATAAAAAAAAAAAAAAGCACTCTAAATTCTATTAGAAATAGTACTGCCATAGTGGCAGTAGCACCATAACTTTGTTGCACTTACTTGCACTTTAGATTCTATTAGAAATAGTACCGCCATAGTGGCACCATGTTTTTTAGTAATTTGTCTTTTCACAAACACAAGTGCTGTGACACACTTCAAGTTGAGGGGGACAAAGTGAAAGAGAAAAAAATTACTTCTTGTGGTTACTTAACCACAATTAAGTGCCAGTTTAATGCAGTATATACCTCAAAAAGTAAATTTAAAAAAAAAATGGACTAAATTTATATTTTACTACAGCAATTGGTACAAATATACAGTTTGTTATTATATCATTTCCTTCCTTAAATACCTGTAAAATGATTTAAATAATTACAGTTTAATATATTATGTATAAGAAAACAGCTATAATGTTGAAAACATAAATAATTTAATATTTTTATACAGATATTTGTGCACACTTTAATTTAAAATTAATTAAAAAATATGTACAGCCATGTCAAATGTACAAAAAAGTATTATTGTATAAAGTTACAAGGAAAATTTAAAACAAATACTTTTTATTATTATTTACAAAATTCACTATTTAATTAGGAAATAATTAAATTAATGAAAGCTTAAATTATTTTTATTGTTAATAAAAGTACTTAAAGTAAACATAAAAATCCTAATTAGACTAGTAATTGATCTGACAACAAAATATAAATACAAATTATAAATACATGTATAGGATACATTATTTTATGTCAGAGATTTGGTTAAGTATGTGGGTACCCCACTTGGCCTGCTTCAATTGACACCCGAGTTTGTATGTATTTTATTGTATTTGAATTGTATTTTGAATTTGTATATTAATAAATCGAGGTTGTAGCGAGCGTCTGATCCTCCCGCCTGGAACATCGAGAGCCCGGGTCTAGTGGGATGGTCTGTCCCGATCCCCCACTCTGGAGGCTCCCGACTTGCGTGCGCCGCACCCCCTCCAGGGGGCTNAAAAAAATAAGGTAATTTTTTATCCCACTTGATTGGCTGCCCTACCATTATTGCAAATATCATGGATACTTGGCGATAATTCTTCTAAAAATTAATTAAGGCACTGGCATCAAATGATAAAACCTCGAGTGATCAAACCTGAATAATAAACTGTATGTCTGTGTCGGCTCCAAATGAAACATTTTTCATGTGATTAATTCTATTTACGAGGTTTTAATCCTTATTTACAAGAACTCAGTGGCGGCTCGTGCTTAGGTTCACTGGTTCAGTGAACCCTCAAGCAAATATTTAATAACACAGTATTTTAAGAAATATAGAAATATTTAGTTCTTGATTTCATAGATCTAATAAAATAGGGTGAAAATGCTGCAGGAAGATACAAGTTACAATGCGCGGTTCTAGAAGCATCGATAACAGCGCTCAGTTCAAATGAGTGATTCAGTTGAACTGACATTGAGTCGCCACACTAGGCTAAAGAGGTTCATACATTGAGTATGAACCCCTTTAGCCTAGCCTGGCGGTAAAGGACGGGGGAGGGGGCCATGCCGGTATACCATCGCTTGGAACTGCAAGCTCAGTGCAGTTCAACTTGCGACGCAACCTGAAGGAATCCGAACTTAGCCGAGTGTGGCGAGACCTTGGGCCCTTGGACACTGTTTCACGTCACACCTCTACCTCACCACAACACACACAGTGCACAGTACACTAGGCTGAGCAGTGACACCGCTGATTTATTCTTACACGAGTTTTATTTTAAACCCCCCTAAGAATAAAAAGATGTACTTACTGTACATCATTTTTGTAAATATTTATTATTGTTTGTTCAAATGTAATTAATAGTCCAATTTTCACTGAAAGGCAGTTGTTTCAATTCATATATTACAAAAAAGAACTATACTTTTTCTACCTCATGTGGGAAAAAAGTTAAGTTAAAAAAAAAGAAGAGGGAAACGGTTTATTATAAATTTCATATTCCAACCTTTTATTATCAAATCTATAACCCCATTTTATTCCATTACCAGCTTTTCAGTGATGTTTCAAAAAGCCAAATTGTTGTTCAATAAAAGGGCCTAAAAGTGGCAATTTGAAAGTGATATGCAAAATTTTTCCGGGGGATGGGTCCCGGACCCCCCCTAGGTTTGAACCCCCAAGTTAATGTTTCACCAGCCGCCACTGCAAGAACTGATAGTAGTTATACAGTTGTTATTGAGATTAAATTGGTCTGTTTTATTAAATAATGCCTAGCTTCTGTTTATATTTTACTTGATAATACTTAAATGTTACAAATACTATACTAGTATAGGTGACTTCTTTAAAGTTTTTAATTGTCCTTTTTGGAGTACAAACGAAATCACTTGATATGAATTGCATTGAAACATTTGTAAAAATGGTAGTCAATTATCCATCATTGTAAATAATATGATTTTCACCATTTATATTTCTTCCATTAATCTTATAATATAAAAAAATATATTTTATTAATTGGGTAGTTTATTATATTTTGGAGAATAAGGCAGATTTTGTTATTTTTTATACTGGTCTTATATTACTTTGCGTTGTAAGTTTCATCGCACACCTATTACCCCAATTTTGAACCACTTCCCGTATTTCAAAATTCCCCAAATTTTGCACATAGAAACAATTTAGGTAAAGAATACAGAATAAATAATAATAATAAAAATGTTGAAAATAAGACCAGTTTTCAAAAATGGTATTTTTATATTAATTATTTGAATGAGGAATCAAACGTTTATTTCAAAGAATTTTTGTTATTATAAATCAGTTTTATTTTTTTACTGGAGAAATAAACACATGAAAATTTTATTGTCTCCTTTTGTAGAAAACACCAATTTTAAAATAAAATATAAAACATCTTTTCATCGATGTGTTTTTTTTTATTCAAATTGTGAAAATAATTAAGAATAAAATAATGATGATGGCAATTAATAAATTAGAATCTAAATTAATAAATAGCCATAAGTAAATGGAATGATTAAATATTTTCCACCCAAAGATTTCAGCAATACTCTTTAAAATTCGGAATGGGCAATTACGTTCTGTCGCTCTCCTGAAAATTTAGTAAAAAGTTACTTAAGAGGTTTTAAACTTGCACCATTGAATATGAAATTTTTTAATTTAGTATAATAAATTTCAACGAAATATCAGTAGAAACTTAGTCTTAAAATTGTTTTTGTGGAGTTACTTAAATGCGGAAAAGAAGTAAAATTGTTTCTTTATACTACTTACAACTGACTCAATCTCTTCAACACTAGTGGTTGAAGGCCAGAATCCCCTTAATCAAGCTTTTATGGTGCAAAACTGTTTAAATTCAGCTAACTTAGTATTGTCACACTTGCAAAATGATGTGGATGTTAGTAAGACATACTAGATACTATGTGTAAATAAGCGTAAAATTATTTTTAATCAACAATACAATTAGAAAGTAAAGGAAATAAACAAATTTAATTCTTAGTTTATTAGAATGTTTATTTTTAATGCTTAGGTAAATTGCGATATAAATTTCAAGCTAATCAAAAGATAATCATTATTATTACATATGTATTAGCTACTTACAAAATATCACATTGTCATTTAATATTATACATCATTCAACATTTAAACTTAAAGAAAACTAATTTCCAACTTTCAATCCATTTATTGATTTTTAATAGTAAAACCAACTTATTTGCCTTGATACTAAACAATATGCATTACCATTTACAATAAGATGAGACCTCATTTAATTATCATTCATTTCAGTTTTTATTTTTGCTAAAATTGTTATTTTTTCTGCACAATGCTATTCGAATATGAGTAAGTTTAACAAAATAGTTTATTTATTTTAAAAAGATTTTACATAAATATTATCACTTAATTAATCAATCGGTCCATGTCAAATTATATAAGCTTGTAATTATAACAAAAACTAAAAAAAAAAATAATAAACTGAATTTTAAATCGCCCTTAAAAATTAAAATCCCTTTAAAATGATTGCAAAGAAACCTTTTAAAATTTAATTATTCATTAAAAAATCTATTTATTATTATTTTTACTACAATTAATAAAACAATAATCTTGTATTAAGATTCAGCATTAAAAAAAAACCAAAAAAAAAAAAACAATGTTATTGTTTGAGCCTCATAGTGAAATTTCAGACATAAAAATAAACCGTAAATAGTAATAAATGTTTAATATGGTCATAAAATTATGATTATGTTTGGAAAATTTTAAACATTAATTCAAATTTTGAAATATATCTGTTAGTTCTTCTTAAGTCTTAAAAAAAGAATTTTTATTTGTTTTTTTTTCATACGAGTCTTATAATTGATTTAATCATCTTTTTTCAGTAAGAATAAAAAAGTTTTGTATATTTAATTAATTAACATCACGAGGTTTCACATGGTTAATGTAGTATATACAGGGTGGCCAAAAAAACAACACTTTTTTGAACACTTATAGCTCAGCTTCTGTAGTAGATAGATATATGGGGTTTGCAGGGTATGAAAACTACACTCTTCTACTTTAATTTCATATCTATAACTTTAAAAAATATTGGGTGAAATCATTGAAATAACGGTTTGAAATAAGGTTTTAAAAACAGTTTTCAGACCACGCAAACCCCATAATATCTCTATCTACTGCAGAAGCTGAGCTATAAGTGTTCAAAAAAGTGCGGTTTTTTGGCCCATCCTATACAAGCTATATCATCTTGTAGACAATGTATTAGTTATTTCCAGTAATCTCTTTATACCTATGGTTTTGATAATTCACAGTTAATATATTTGTCGAAGTGTCATAAAAAGTGCCCAAAAAAACCACCACTAAATGTGTTCGAAAACTGAAGATGTAGGATTGGAGAGAATGGAAAAAGCCTTTAACTTGTGGGTCTAGGATCAGACTAGGAAAAAGGTTCATTTGAACTTACAAATCATTAACAAAAAGCCAAAAACACTTCACCATCAGTTATTTGCAGTTCCTGTATCTGCAGAGCATTGTCGAACGTAACTCTCACTTACGTCAAGGGATTACTGTACTGACATATTGTGAACAACAGTTCTCTTGTAGAAGTTAAGTTTGAATTTTTTCATATAGTTCAATAACACGGGTGAATCCATTAAACAAACTAAACTTATATAAGTACATGCAATTCAGTATATTGGCAGTAAAAGTATAGATGGAAGGTGAAGAAGTCCAGAGGTAACGACACTTTAAAACATCCTTATCCCATAGATGAACTGAATTCAATTGAGTTGTAATTATTCTGCGTCAGAGGAAAACATACTTTTATATGTCCGCAGTCATTACAATCTGGCAGCCCACTGAAACAAGTAAGCAACTCATAAAGTTTGTATACAATATTAGTTAAAATATTAACATAAGGCTTCATTCCTCAACACCAGCAATGAGTAGGAACCAGTGGCGGCAATAGGGGCTCAGCAGACCCCACAGGGTCCCTGGATGGGAGATAGAGAGGCCCCTACTAAAAGTATGCGGGAGGGCCCCCCAAAGCCTTACCGCCGCCACTGGTAGGAACATTTAACAAGCATGATAAAAAAAAGTAAATAAATAAAAAGAGCTCCATAATCTGTAAAAGAGCATTGTGTATTCCCTTCCAAGTGAGAAACTAGCATCAACTTGATTTTTGGTTTACTAACTAATATTGTACTCAGGATCATGAAAATTTCATTGTCCACCAATATGGACAGGGCTCTCCACTGGTTTGTATTTTTCAAATGCCTATTTATGTCCCGCAGACGAACTTAGCCGACCATATATTCTTAAAAAGGTACAAAAAGATTTACTTATACAAAAAATTCTAGCTTAATGTTAGTCAGTCACGTTTTTGCATGCTATCTTCTGGACTATAAAGACATACAGCCTAGTCATATTAGGTAAAAAAAAGGGGGTCAACCTCGGAATGAAAGATAATAAGCTGAAAATTGGTATAAACCTTTGTTATGTCGTCCTAAATAT
>KZ651061.1:1379916-1413774 GCA_001010745.2 Gerris buenoi
TGAGTTTGATTTGTTACTTTTGATTTCCAACCCCGTTATTTGTAGCGTCCTTTGTATTTGCATCATCCCATGGATTTGTGGATCGTACGAAAATCGTTTAGTTTTGACTATAACTCGTACTGTATAAAACAAACAAAACAGGAAACCTAACAGATTGGAAACCTTCCTGTTGTTATTTGTGAGATTTTACATAACTGCGCATTTCATACAAACTAGAAAAGCACCCGACTATACTGACTTCGGCAATACTCGGAAGTTCCGACTTTCAACGAAGATAAGCTTTCAGTTTCTACCGTGTTCATGACTTCTTGGTCGACCTCTAGTCGTGTATAATATGTAAGTACTTGTTCCATTTCAAATTGGGTTTACGTGATAACATATTATAATCAATCTAAAAATAACGAAATAATTTAATATCTATTTTATTTTTATTTCTATTTTATATAAATGTTTTATACATACCTATGTTTAATTATTTTATTATTTTTGCTATATTAATAGGTAAACATTTGTATGTTTTAGACGTTAGTATAATTATGAATAGTCGTAGTTGAAAAGACCTTGAAATAAATATAGATAAAAGAGGGTTGCATAGTGTAGATTGTAGATCTAGAGGTCCCCACAGGCCCTATCTTACACGATTCCTCTCTCTGCTTCGGCCTCCTTCAGCGTTTTTTTTGTCCTGAACGTCCAGTCTCTTCGCGCTCTACCCCAAAAACGGTTGATCGTATGAAAAAAAAGTTTGAACAAAAGTTGTTGAGAATTTTATACTATACAACTTTTATAATAGGTAAAAATCTCATTTAAGCAATAGGAACCGAGATATTCGTGAAAAACCGATTTTTATGACCTTTGACCTTCAATATCTTAAGACGCCGACACGATAGCATTTGTGACTTTTGAGACAATATTTAGGACGGCATAACAAAGGTTTATACCAATTTTCAGCTTATTATCTTTCATTCCGAGGTTAATCCCTAATTTGACTGGGCTAATAGGGATGTTTAGTCCAATGTATTTTGAGACAAAGAGCAGTAACAGTCTAAAGAAGAACAGTCTGTACACCTTCTTTAGATTGTTACTCCCCTTTGTTTTTTTTGTTTTTTTTTTATAAAGGAAGTAGCAATCTAAAGAAGTGTCAAATAATCAATATCAAGATGAAAGATCTGCATAGCATTACAAATAGTTTTCAAAAGCCAATTGTAAATAACTGACAGTGGTCCATTACCCTGTGGAGCTAGGGTAAGTTTTAATATAACATAGTGTTCTTTACAAATATAAGAGTTTAAATTGTGAAAAGATTAGAATAAGATAAGAATCAAAGCTAGTTATAATCTGTTAATGAACAATTTAATTAAAGGAGAAAGGAAGCATTTATGTATTCCGAAAAAACTAAACAAGCGGAAAACACCCAAGTAATTATGTACATGGTGTATTGAATGTGAGAATGAGAAAGTATAGTAAAAATTGTATCATATCAGATACATTGTTATTTTAACTATTATTGCTTGGTGGCTACAAGATAAAATAAACAAAAATATCCCCCCCCCCCAAAAAAAAAATAAATAAATACAATAATACAAAGCTTTTAGTCAGTATTAAGTTTCAAGGGTCAATATTGCAAGAAAGTTTAATTTACTTAAGTATTTCAAATTCTTTCTTAAAATCTTTTTGAGTTTAGGTGTCTTATCAGATTTATTGTGGTTCCAAATACGATTAATTTCATTAAATTATTTCAATATAGAGTAAATAACATAACAGAGAAAAATTAATAAGTTTTTGGTTTTGTTTTTTTTTTAATAAAAAATCCTTCTGTTCAATTCACACTGGTTTCCTTAAACTAATTTTTAGGTTATCACATAAAGAAATGGTCCGCAATTCCAAATAAATCATTTGATGCACTAATTATAAGTATAAAATATGCAACTGGAAATAAAAGATAAATATCTTTTAAGGATATGGAAATTTTTCGGGCTTATGCCTATTAAAATAAAAATAATTAAAAAAAGCAAAATCCAAAGAAAAATGACTTTTTCAAAACTTGCATTTGTACAAACCTTGATTATTTTCATTGTAACTATGCTCAGCCATGGACATTATATCATAGGTAACTGGACTGATTTTAAGAAGAAACGTTATTACCTAACAAGACCCCTTCAAATAGTGCCTCGCCTTGTAAGCTCTTTCTGCATGACTTTAACTAACGCTATGTTCGTACTTTCATCACCCATATTGGCAAAGAAATTCATAAAATTACACTACTTTATGAAAGCAATAGACGGTAAATTAGTTATTGAAAAGGGGGATAAAGGAAATGGTAATATATTAATTATATTCGCTTACTGTTTCTATATTTTTCATATTTCGTTGCATTTATTAGCCTGCCTTATTCTGATAGGATGGCAAGATATAGAATCGTTGAATTCTATAGTTCTGATGTACCTAAATGACTTTGTAATATTAGCCGGTGGTTTAAGATGGTTCTACATTATAAAACAACTACAAGTGAAATATAATCGACTCAACGAAACACTGAAATCAACCATCGACTGGAAACATGCTTACCTTCGAGACTTCTCTTTAAAAACTAAGAAAAGTAAGTTTACTTACAAATATTGGAAGAAGAATATACAAATAGTCTGCCAATAAATAAGGCATATAGCTTTTACGTCCCATTACTGTCTAATTTCTTAAAATTTTCCCACCTGAAAAATCTAACAGCTTTTTTGTTTGATTCATGAATAAAATGGTCAGATCAATAAGGCAATATGAATTGTTCTTTCTTTAACCATCTGAATTTCTTCAAAATCAGATGAGTGCTTTTAAAGATATATGTACATATAGGTGTTATTAAAAATAAACTTAAATACTTAAAATAAAGGAGGAGCCCAGAAAGTTAAAATTAATTTGGGACAGAGCAGATGGATAGTAGGCTAATGGTGACCTACTATCCTAATTTTATAAAAATTGTACAAGTGGTTTTTAATATAAGGTGGTTTTAATATATTTAAGACCAGAAATGACCTTTGATTTTTGGAAACTGATTTATGTCTAAGATTTTTTTTAATGCGAAGAAAAAAAAATTGCTTTTCAAAATGATGAGAATGTTACCCTTGATAAGCTTGGAAGCAATTAATTGAGTAAAGAATAGAAAAAAAGGATGTTAGATAATTTAGAGTTATAAATGGTAATTTGACTGAGCGACTAGTATGCATAGGTTTAATAATATTAAATATAAACTATGAAAAAATAATACTACCTAAAATATTTTTATTGTCTTTCCTAAAGACATATTTTATAATTATAAATGATGTCCCCATTTTCATGTTATCTTATTTACTGTTTTTACACTTTATATACATTACATACATAGTTTTAGTCCCATTTAATTATAAACTAGTTATAGCTTAATTATTTTGAGGAGCTTATTTAATTAATGTATCAAAAATTTAATGATTTATTTGACTCTTTACTTAAAAAAACAATCATAATAATATAGTAAGTAAATCCATTACATTAATAATGTTTTTATACAAGCAACCAATAAAAAGAATTGAAATCAAACCTATAAATATTTTTAAAAGGCATTGATCCTTTATTATATCATTTCATTTATCAAGTTGAATAAATAAATACACTATGGCCCTGTAGAATCAATTAAGTAAAAAGCAATTGCTTGAACTCATTTCATATCAGACCGAACAAAAATTAAACAGCTATTTCAAAGTCAAATATTATTAAATAATTTTAATTAATTAAATACTTGTCAACTTAATTCAGAATAGAACACGCAGGTGATTTGTTAAACAGTAGATGAGAATAATAATTTAACAGTCCTTAAAGATAATATCAAATTACTGCATGGTGCCTATTATAACCTAGTCAATGTACCAAGTACTTCCACTCTTCATCCTTGTCTCCTAGCAGCCAAATTTCTACCAATTTTCTCCACGTTTCAATGCCCCTTATACCTTCAGCACCACATTACACGCATGCCATAACATAATTAATATATAATTAATAATTATTGGTATACATTATACACTACACTTGTAATACAGGGTCACCATTTTAAAAAAAAAAAAAATAATCAAAGTTTTAACATTAATTAAAATGTATTAAATTGGATTTATTATTATTACTAATTTTGTGAATTATTTAAAATAGGCAATAAAAAGCAAACCTAATATCTAATTGAGTAGAGGAAAAAGTAGCAATGATCTCATTTACAAATCTTTTAAAGATGTGGAGACTTGTAGGATTAGCACCGATTAAAATTCAAGGGAATAAAGGCAATCGGAGAGTGGTTGTTTCAAAGTTAGCTCGTCTATACAGCGTCAGTATTTTTGTAGTAACATTCATCAGTCATGTTCAATACACCTGGCAAAAAGTAATTGATTACAATGTAGACCATTACGATCCTGTGACTATTGGTTTACAAATTATGCCTCGCTTAGTAAGCACCATCTTCATGTTTGCTACCGACTTTGCTTTCTTACTCTCGTCGAAAAGAGTAATGGTTAAATTACTTGAAAAATTAAATCAGTTTAAAAATATAAATAAGAGGTTGAAGACGGAAGATTATAAAGTGAATTTATTAAGCGTGTTGTTCTATTGCTTCTTTTTATTTCATATTACTTTTCATTTAACTTCTTCTTTAATATTAGTCGGTTGGCTCAATTTTATTTCTCTCTCATCAATATTATTGATGTATTTGAATGATTTTATTATCCTCACGGGAGGGTTGAGATGGTTCTACATTGTGTATTATATTCAAATGAAATTCTCATGCCTTAATAAAGCACTTCAATCGGCTATTACAACTAAATTTCTTTACATCAATGACTGCCCATCAATTTCAAAGAGAGGTATAGTTACTTTTAATGTAGCTTAAGATTTAATATAATAATAATCTGGGGTGCAATACCCTACAGAAGGCTTGCTGTTGGTCCCGAGTTCTGACTCTAGATCAGCATTTTAACCCTTATCAGCTAAGGGACAGACACTTTTTTGCACGCTATCTCCTGAACTATAAGATCCAACAGTGCTGTTTAAACTTTAATAGAGTATTTCAATAGTTTTTACAGCAAATCAAGAAAATATTTAAGTATTTTATTTGTTGCAGGTTGTGACATGTCTAAAACATGGGAGACAGTACAAACTGAAACAGTTCAGGAGTTAATAAGCCTACATATGTCACTAACTGAGATATCAGAGTACATTATATCACTATTTGGACCTGAGATTCTTATATACACAGTTTATCTCATAGCTGAGATTATACTGGTAAGCAATGTCAACAATCATTTTAAGTTAACGTGAACATTTATTTCTTAGAATTACATAATTATTTGTGGCTTCAAAGAATCTGATAAGATAAAATTAAGATGACCACTGTCAACACTCTAATTCCTGAAATAATTATTTTTGTTACAGGTTCAGTACGATGTTATCATAATGCTGTACATAGTGAGTGAAATAAGACCACAATCTTACCCATATTATACGTCTAGGGTAATTAAATTAATTCTAAGGTTTATAGAAGTTGTCTACTTGACCTATCCTTGTTATGCTGCTTCAAAAAAGGTAAAATCTAACATTTTAGCAAATTTAGAATTCAGAATCAGAGATGTAAATGAAAATGAGTACACATAAAGTTCTTCCTAGAGAGTATAGTGATGAAGAATAAGCCTCTATTATATGCAACCATTCCTCTCACTGCAGCTGAGTATAGCTTGCTGCAAGAGATATTGGTAAACTTATATTGAAAGTAATTATTAACAATTTTATGTATACACAATTTTGAGGCCTTATTTAGCCTCAATACTAATTTTGAGGCTCATAAAATAAATTTTACTTCAAGAATTAATCCACAAATCTTTTGCTTCCTTTTGAGGTATCTCAGGCCTGATTAACTATCTTAATGTACATGTACAAAATGTACATTCAGTTATCTCTTTTCTTCATAACAGTTATAAAAATCTTAGTGGGAAAAATTATAAATAAATTATTTATTATTAGATTGTTTGCTTGAAGTAACCCTCAAAAATAGAGTAAGTAATAAAACTTCAGAGTAACAAAAAAATAAAAAAAAGAATAATAATATTAACAAACCTCACAAAGTAAAAATATTTTGAATTAATTTAAACTTTAAATTATTGGTTTCAGTCACACGAGTTCACACATGTTCTCTTCTCTAATAGGAAAAACTTAAATAAAGAAACTCAAAGCAGGGTAAGGTGTAAAATCAACTTATTTTCTTCTCTTAAAACTTATGGAGTAAAATTATTCAGCTCATTATTAAATTAAAAGGACAAATATTTAATACAAAGTTTTAATCACTCTAATGACAGTGAACTGATTTTACAAGTTAAACTAAAGTCTACAGAGGAACAAAAAATACGTGTGTTGTGTGAGGGACACCGGTATACACTTTTTTTTATAAAATATTAATTATAAAATCACACTAATAAGTATTTTATACTAACTACTTATACATGGTTGAGTTAGAAAAGAGACAAAATTAAAATATATAACTACTTGTACTTAGCAGAGTTTTAGTATGATAAGTGTAAGCAACGACATCAAAGTGAAGCGTTGTATGATGAGTAAATATCGAGAGTGACAAGAAGAGAGAGAGAAAGAGCAAATAGTTGTGTCATATAAAAGAGAGAAAGAGGGAAAGAGAGAATTGGGAGAGAGAGAGTTGGGAATACACACACAAAGATACCAAATTGAAACGTGGAAGTGGGTGAGCCATTGTTGCACACTGTCAACTTTTACTCAAGATATTGTCATAGGTCGATTTCGTGATGGTCAGTTTTGTGATATGATGGTCGGTTTTGTTACTGGTTGTTTTTTCCGAATTAACTTCCAGGGTCTCTATTGAATTTATTTACGGAGAAGTTCACCTTGATAAACGAGTGCTTTAGATTACTAACACATTTCCAGAACTAATTATGCTCACAAACCAAGACACTACTGAACACAGAAATCAAAATATACCCACATTCGTATTTAAACTTTTTGAACTATTGAAACATCAAATTTAATACAGAGTTATTTAGTTTTACTTTAATTTTAGTATTTTTGTGTTTTAAATGCAGGTCAAGACATTTCTGAATCACTACAAGAGGTTGCAGTTTGATATCTGTGGATTTTTCACTCTGAGTCTTCACACAATTATGGCGGTATTTTTTCCATTAGTTTTACTTCAACTTCATTAGTTTGCAATCAACATGTAGTTTTTTCTTTCCTCAATAATTTATTTATGTTTATTTTTTTTTAGATTTTAAGTCTGGCAACTTCATACCTGGTAATAGCTGTGCAGTTTATAAAATAGTGACATGTAGTAATGTAATTAAAATTTAAACATTAATTGGCATCATACACAAAATAGTCAAAAATAATAAATTTAGTAGTTATAGCTGAAATAAAAACTAAAAAATTGAAAGAGCAGTAGTTTTTTTTTAATTTAGTGGTCAAGTTTCATTTTTAACCTACAGGAAGCCGTGCCAGTTGGAATTATGTTGGCGGTTAGAATGTGTTTTTCTACATCAATCAATATTAAAATATTATTTTACATGAGTCTCCTTAACTAAATAAACACTATTTTAAAACATTCACCGGTAATCTACAAACAGACAATGGAATAATAACAGTCAATATGTGAGTCAAGTGTGCCACAGGTAAGTGTCCTGGGTATAGGTTGGGATGAGTGTACTTAGAAGTGAAGTAAATTGATCTATAATAATAAAAACCACTGGGAGGGGTGGGGAATCATAATTTGTTTGTCAACAAAAGGCTGTTATACTATTTCACCAATCAGGATCTTCATAACTAATAATTTTGTCGATAGATTTTCATCCCTTATTTTCTTAATAATACTATACTCCTCATCATGTTAATGATTTCCAAATTTGAAAGAGGAAAATGTAAACTATAGCTCCAACTGAGAATTTGTGGAATTTACACATTGTGAATAAAAATCACAAGTGCAAACTTGATCAGTTAATTTAAAAAGGACCACAGTAAATTGCATTTTAAGACTACTTTTTAATACTTTAGGTAGATGGTCATCTTGGGTTCCCTTATGATAACTAAGAAAAAACAGGCAACAAGACCCCTTTTCCCACTGGGGAGGCGTGAGAGTGTATCTACAGTGTAAAAACAATTTAAGATTTTAAGAATAATGGAATGGATTGGTTCATCGAAGAGATATATTTTTCTTTAGCAAGAAAGCTGCCTCAAATGGTTGAAACCAGTACATATTATAATATCCTAAATATTGAATAAAATCAGTGTGTAAGAATTTATCAGCTGCATTGATCAATAATTACTTGGACAATCAGCTATAATGAGAAATAAACACTTTCCTAAGCAACTCTGTGCCAGGCCCTAAGGTAAACACACGATTTGGGAGGTAAACATAAAGTGATCACTTGTAGAGTGACTTGTTATCTACTAACTATGAGGATCAGACTGAATAAAGATATTTTTGTCAACTTTGCAAACACAACAGTACAAATCAATGATAGAACTGCCTAACTTACCAGCTTGTGAAGAAATATAAACAGGGTGAGGTGCTGTTAGTTGCTTTAAGGTTGTTTCATGTGGAAAGATCTGGAGTTTTCATGAACAGTTTCCCAGGTAAGGCCGTCTCCAAGTGGACCATGAGCTGAAGGAAATACTACACGTAACCAAGACCTATATAGGGCAAACACACACACACAAAAAAACTTAATTTGACACCATAAGAAATCCCTTTTTAATATATTTATAGTTCCATAAGGCATTACATGCTTCTGTTGTATAATGATTCAAAACATCTTTAATAAACACTAGCTGGTCTCGGCTGGCCTACGGCCAGCCTGCGTCCATCTAGTGGCCGGGTACTTATATTAGTTTGGACTTGTATTTTATTATATGTATATTTGATTAATACATTTTTTATTTCTTATTTTTTTGTACACTTAAATTGATTTTTTTTAAAAACAGTCAAAATGTGTCAAAAATAAACAAAGCAATGCACCCACAGAAAGGCTTCCGCAAAGTCTTCTCTCATTGGTCGGTCATATTATCTACGTGAAATTAAACAGTAGGAAAACTTATTTAGAGAACTTGTCACCAAGAATGACGGCTACAATTAGATCGACTAAACCAACAATGCACGGAACCAAATAAAATCGACAAACTGCTGCTGCGCAGCTGTGTGAATGAGTAAGAAAATATAAACACTGCTGCTGCGCAGCAGTGTGAACGGAAAAAATATACACACTGCTGCTGCGGACGGAAAAAAATATATACACTGCTGCTGCGCAGCAGTACGAATGTGTGAAAAGTATAGACTGCTGCTTCGCAGCAGTATGGACGGAAAGTTATAAATACACTGCTGCTGCGCAGCAGTGTAACACATTAGGTACCGTTTGTACCAAAGGTACAAATATACAAAAATGTTCAAATATTAATATTTCTTAGTTCCAAATATTAAATAAGGCATGTATACAAATTTTTAATCAAATCAAAGCAATATTTCTCATATTATGAATTTTTTATTAATTTCCCTATTTTTGGGCCCAGATTTCGAGCCGGAAAATTTGGACAAAAAAAGTTGTCGACAACCCCATACAAACTATGCGTCGTTTTAAAGCCCTTGTTGAGTAGATTACGAATATGCCTTTCTTTTTCCATTTACCACTTTTAAAGCCCAAGAAATGGCCAATCGATATCGGCCAAAATTGGCAAATATGAACTTTGAGTGGCTTTTTCTCGAAAACTAAGAGTCGTGAAAAAAAGTCCAAGAGCTCTTTCGTCTTGTATTTTTCATTTTTATAAGCATAAGAAATTTCATAAAGATCGGACAAAGTTTATTTTTTCCCAAAAAATTGTCAAGCCCCCTGTGATTTTTTTTGCTCGAAAAAGTCAAAGTGGAGATACAAAAATAAATGAGGTATATTCGTAACCGTCTTGAAAAGGGGAGTAAAAAATAATAACAATGTTTTCAATTGCAACCAAAACCTAAGGAACCATTTTGAAAAAACAGCTATATAAGGGCTTTTTCCTAATTAACCCCCCTAAAATGTAAAAATATCACAAAACACTACATAACTACTCTGATAGGCCTATTCAAGACCTTTTCAACGATATACATGAATGTAGGTGTTGTGTTGTAAAGCACATTTGTACCCGGGTACCCATAGGTACCAAAAATATATTTAAAAAACAAACCATGTAACAACGCCCATTATTTAGGCTAATAAATACAAATAAAACGTTAAAAAATCCAAAAAAAAATTATTTCACCTTCATAACCTGAACCAAAAGTACAAATCAGTACATTCGTACCCGTACAAATTTTTTTAAAAATAAATAAAAATCACTACAATAAAGTACTTTTCAAGGCCTTTAAAACGATATACGACACATGTATAATTTTAAAAAAAAGTGGTCACGTGACCGGCCCGTCGGGAAAAAGATAAGTCTCAAATTCTCGGTGAATAGGGCGAATTTTTACAATAATATGGTCTTGATCTAAAGTGCTTTAGAGTACGGTTTGAGCGCACTTTTCGAAATTCAAATCGGTTCTCAAATGTGGACGCTATGAACGTCCAAAGTCAAAATTTCGAAAAATCGCGATTTTTCGGGAAAATTTGACAATTTCAAATGAGCCGTAGAACTTCGGTTCACTAAAGGTACACGAAGGAATTTTTTCCGCTTACCCCTCGAACCGGATTTAATTAGCCCGTGTAAATTACTAATACAGTCAACTTTTTTTCACCCAAACTAACCACCTGTGTACCCTGGGTGTACCCCGGACTTTGAGGTACCCTACCTCTAAAAGTACACGGAAATTGGAATTAAAAACTAAAACGCCGTGAGTACGGCTATTTACTCTATCTAAAAATCAAACCGCCAACTCGCTACCTATAATACCCTAGGAGAAGATACGTGAACCACCAAAATAAATGAAAAAATTCCACCCGCTAAAAGTGTTTTTCCCCCAAAAAGGACCTGAAACGTGATTTTTTTAAAAATCGTTTTTCACCACTTTTGTCAAGTTTTCCAGGCGGTTAAAATGACATGTAACACGCTTTTGTACCATTTGTACTTTTTCTGATCGGCAAAAATTTTTTTTCCCGATGTAGCCCCTCCGCGGGGGTAAGTCGGGGAAAAAAAGTAAGACCACTTTCGGGTACAACTCGCCGAGCTTGACAAAAGCCGCGAATAAAATTCTAAACATTGTGCCCTTTTTAAAAAGTTATTAAAGTAAAAGTACCAAAAAAACGCACTTTTTGACCGTAAGTCACTTTGTACCCGATTCTACGTACCAAACTACTACAGTTTCGTACCAAAACTATTTTTCCTTGAAAATACACTATAAACTAAATACAAAAATGCAATAAAAAACAGGAAAAACCCACCTCACCCCCCTCATCCAAAAATCCCAAATGTACCCTTTTTTACCCTTTACCCCCCCTTTTCACCATGAAGGACTAATTTAAAGTACCCCGTTACCGATGTTTGGTCGACCTCATTTTTAAAGTCCTACCCGATTTTAAAACCAAAAACCCAAAATTCCACCAAAAGTTGGTATACATGTACCGGTACTTTTTTCAACGGTACCGTAAACAGACAAAGGTTGACAGTTGGTTTACCCCCCACCCCCCATTTGATGCAAAATTTAACGGCGATCCCGCCCCCCACCACAGCTCGGTCGGCCTTCGGCCTCCCTCGCAAAGACAGTTGTGAAGAAAAGGAGCGCGTACCGATTTTAATATACTAAGGGACTAAGGGACAAGCTGTATTCTTAACCCACAACTGATTCAAATTTAGCTAATTATTGTTTGAAATTATTCTCACAATTTTTACAGAAATATTGATAATTTACACTTCAGTTAAGTTTAATTTTACTCAATAAAAAAGAAGTTTTGAGCTTATAATAGTATTATTCTGAAAAATTATCTAACAATATATTACCTTCTTTCATCCAGTCCAAGAAACATTCTCCAGTTGTCAATTGGACCAAAATCATAAGGGTTAACATATTTCTGCAACATTAAAAAAAAAAAAAAATAGATACAGAATAAATATTTACAAAACAAATAGTCGTTAATCAATAAAACACCTTCGAAATTGGCACTTCTTTAGATTGTTACTCCTCTTTATAAAAAAAAGAGGGGGGTGATAATCTAAAGAAGTTGTACAGAATGTTCTTCTTTAGAGTTACTCCCCTAAAAGTGTGATATTCCATTGTTCACAAGTACAGTGGACTAAGCATCCTTTTGTCTTAGTTATTTAGTCAAAGTCATTTATATTCTAAATAAAACATAGGGGAGTAACAATCTAAAGAAGTACCTCAAAATTAAACTGCTCGATCAATACAATTGTGTTTGAAATTGAGAGAATACTAATCAGTATTTTATAAAGGAAAAATAATAGATTATAATAACTATCTTATTGCTCCAATTGCAATTAACTCTATATGTTATTTGCATCAGCCCGAGAGGGCCAGGGGAGTAAACATGTTTTGGAGACTAGGTACTTGGATTAATACACTAGGGTTTTAATTTGTTGTAGTTCTTTATGATAAGAGAAGTTTGAGTTTGCCTAAATTATTATTTCTGCTGAACAAATTTGCAATAAAGTAAGATTTCAGTGCCAATTATATTATAACTTTGTTTACCTTATTTATAAGTTTAAGTCTTCTAGTCTCAGACTTATTAATATGTGCTTCGATGCTACTCTCTCCCACTGTTATAATCTTAGCATGGGATGAAGCCAGCCATGCTAATGCCACAAATGTACCTAAAAAATATATATATATAATTACATATATATATTATCAGTAGTAATAGTAGTACATACATAAAATATTAAATAAAAAATAAAATAAAATAAAAATTGGCATCCTGGTTTTTCCCACCTCTTACTCAAAAACATTTCTTGTTCCCCTGCATATTATATTTTAGTTTCAATTCAGAAAAAGACAAAACCAACTTTTCTCAGATTCTATAAAACAGTGACGATCATGGTTTTTTCCTCCTTGGCCTCCAAACCAAACAAAACCATACTAAACAAAAACCTTACCTCCATACTAAACAAAAATATTTAGGATTAAATCCAAGAAAATAATAAGAGATTAACAATTATGTACCACTGCATATGAAGGCCATAAAGAGTATCGCCTGTTTCCTCCACCTTAGAGCTACAGGTAAAACATTGTCCAGATCTTCTACTGTGCCATTATGCAGCTACATACAACAAAGCAAAATAAAAATAAAACATTAGATACAGTTTAATTAAGAAGACTAACTCTCTTGTGTTTAAAAACTAAACAAAAAGGCATCAAAACTTTTGTTGGTCGTATGATCTATAATTGAGTCAAAATTTAAAAAATACAATACCTAACAAAAATAACTATCCTAAAAATCAATTATCTTTAGTCTTAGGTAAATCTTATAACATCTTGGTACAAGTACCTTTACTTTTTGCATCAATCAAATTTTCCACCAACCATTTAAATGTGGATCACCTAAAAAATAATTCTTTCCTAAAAAATAAACCTCTAACTCTAGCAAAAGAGGTTTATGAAATCATAAAAAAACCACATCTTTGTTTTTCTCTTTAAGAAATAATAAAGTCCAACAAGGGCAAAGTCATTGAGTCCAACTTGATTACATTCTAGTGGATGTTAACTACTAGGCAGAGGAAGTTGCCCAACAATCAAATAAAATACTCACAATGGCTAAAATTTGAGAACCATTAACTTTAACAGGATAGCCAACAAGATCCTCTTCATCAAGTTGACTGGTATTAGTGCTCTGAGTGAAATTATGCTGAGTTTCAGCAAGTACAGTGTCATCATCGTCGTCCGCTAGCCAGACTTCTCTGTAGGCGATCTCCCAGCCAAATAACATGATGAAAAAGGTGGAAAGACAGATAAACACCATGTACATAAAGAAATAACGGTGATTTCCATGTCCCACACAGTTATTTAACCAAGCTACAAGTATCATTAAGGAAAGTTTATTTTTATTATAACAATAACACAGAAAAAAATAAAGATGTAGCTGAAATAACCTTCTTTATGTCTGCTTTTTACATTTTATTTTTATGGTATTGAATTTATAATGTCTGTCTGTCAATGAGGTTGAGCACTACGAAGAGTCAGACTGAACTAGAGTTCTATTCTTTTCCCTTATGTATACTGTAATCCCTTTTGCTTGCCCTTATAGCCCCAAACCCCAATTGAAAATTATTTAAAATCTGAGTTGAGTATAAAGGATACGACAGTGATGATCCATTTTGAGAATGCACTTATTGCAAACTGAACAATGATGTGTTCTAGGAGGTTTGGGAGCGATACACTTCTTGCATATACTCACTGCTTCTGGGATCAAAGCACCCTGTCAACAAAAACAAATAAAAAATACGCTAGAGCAGAGCTCAAATTACACAACAAACTGGTACAGTCCTAAGGCAATTTCCATAAATGATGTCACAGGTTTAGGATTGGAGAGGGTCAATAGAATTGTAACAGTCTGTGACAGGGGGTATGAGTTCTTTAAAAATAAAAACTTTTTTCTAAAATAATTAATTCAAAGCTGGACCATCATGTGGTACTTGAAGAAATCATTTCGGCAATATGATGTGACAAACAGGGGAATTTTGCATATGACACCTTCTATGACAATATTTATGGAATCCACCTAATGAAAAATGAATCTCAAAATTATTGAGGCCTCATAATTACCAAAGAAGTGGTAGCGTAATTTATTTATTTTTGTGTTAATTCGATTAAATGGGTTAATAAAACAAGAGAATGAGCTTACTTTAGGTGGGTAGCCCGGAGGAGTGATGACACCCATGAAGTAGTGGAAGAGAGTGTTGATTTTTAGCCAGTTCCCAACAATGATAAGGATAACTGTGGTCGTTGGGCTCCTCTCCCACCAATAGGGGAACCCAATGTACCAACAGATACCTATCACTACAAACATAATAACGACTACACACACCACAAAGAACTGTAACAACAAATACACCATACACGCACACATTAAGGACTAGTAATAATGAATGTAAACGCAAATAAAATTATGCTATATTTATAAGAAGGAAGAATGTCACACAGAAACTTTCTCTTAACGTCTGAATAACAACAAAATAAACCCACATACATGTGGTGAAAAAAGATTGGGTAGATCCTCTTATAGATATATTTTGTTTTGAATGAAATGGTAGAATATAATAAACAATAGTTTAGCTTCTTTTACCCTCTGACAACCTCTACATAAATAAAAATTAATTTTTGTTTGCCTGTCTGCCTCCTATGCATTCCCTAAACTGTTCATCCGATTGCGATGAAACTTTGGGGAAAGATTGGACGCATGCCCAGGAAGGTTTCTGAGTTGGTAAAACTGATTAAATTTGGTACACATGGATACGAGGAACACATTTCAAAGTAATGAAAACCTTTAATGATGCATATTATTGTTAAAAAGCTCTTTAAGAGTAAGTAATAGTTGTTATGTACATTTTTGTCATATTTTCATTTAGGAGAGGAGTAAAATGGAAAATACAGGAAAAATATGTTCATAATCTATAAAAATAAAAGTTTGCTTATCTGTTGTTTATCAACATTATTTAACCCTATTTTGGCCTGCCCTTTTCTGGTCAAAGGGTCAGTTTAATAATTATTTTCTCCCATTTTAATAATCTTATTAGATAAAGAAATGTCTCAAGTTTATGACTTTATCAGCATTTATATCTTAAATAAACATGTATAAGTTGGTCTAATTTTAATACACGTCTCAGGCGTAGTGTTAGAAATATTGGACTATTAGACAGTGTAGTAAGTCAGGGTTAACTAAATAAATTATAAACTAATATACAAGGGTTTTCAAAGGTAGCAGCTACACATTTCTTATGTGATTAATGTTTATTAGGCGGAACAAAGTTCGCCAGGTCAGCTAGTTTAATACATCAATTAAATAGAAAAAGTTAATTCAGTGATAAGGTATTAACCCCAGAACAAATTCTACAGATAAGTATGTATTTAGTAACCTCAAGAAGGCACAGAGAGTAGAAAGTGTAATTTAAAATTTTTAATTCTGTCTAATTTTTACACTGATTCCTACTCAACTAAACTAATATCCCTATCAACCATTTTCATCTTTATTGGTCTAAATTTATCTTTTCATTAGAATTTGGGTCAATTAAGGAAATAAAAGCCTTAGTTTGGCAATATTTCGATCCCTCCTTGGATCATTCTCAAACTAAAATCATTATTAATTCTAATAATAAAAATTGGACACATAATTACAATTACATTTAAATATCTTGATACAATATTTAGAAATTTGAAACCCCACTAACCTTAATTGACCCAACTTCTTAAGAATTGAAAACCACATGGAACACATTCTACTAACTTATCTAAATGTATCTATTTTGTCAGAGCATTGATCAGAATTATAAAATTTTTGGATACTTTTTAATTTCTACATTATGGAAAGCAAAACCAGCCTTGACTTTTTTCCTGCCCGACTATTCTACATCACTTTGTTGTGTCTGTCTTTGCACTACTGTTTACTTTTTTAAGGGCTTTTTTTTCAAACAAAACCTTATTCTGAACTAATTTGAATGGATTTACTATTTTTTTTCTTCACTCACATTATAAGAAAGGGGTAGATTAAGAATGTAATAAAATTAAGAACATTGTGAGATCAAATTCAATCTATATTAAAAATAAATAAAAAAATGTATCGCACAATTAGATAATTTTACTTTTGATGATGAAATCGAATGACTTATTAGTAATTTGGGCTATATGATAATAGGAAATAAGGCCTATTCCTAGAGTGAGCCCCCCTACATGGGATTTAGTTTTGTTATATACACATAACGTTCATATACAAATGAACAATAAAAGACAGATGGCTTACAGGTCCTAGAAATCCAGTGAAGTTGTCCACAAACCAAAATATAGGTTCCATACAAACATCACCTGCATAGCTCTTGGTAAGATGGTGATTGTAGAATAGCGTATAAAATATCACTTTGGCATATTCCCATTGATTAATCAGCCAGCACCTGAAAAACAAAGCAAATGAAACTTTCTATGAGGGGGAAAAAAACTAGTTCAATGATAATAAATTATGGTTGGATGGGGATAGTATACCCTATACACCTTAAGAGGTTAGGAGCACTACTTAGCACCAAAATATATACATTGACATACCTATGTCCTACATCAAGAAGGTGAAATGTTTCATGTTTTTATTGATCACATTAATAGACGAGAATAAAACTCAGACAAATTATATTATGAAGTTCTAGGTCTTCAGCTGGTGACCGCATCATGCAGGGTTTAACAGTTTAAGAGGCAGAGGTCCCTCAAAGTCACCTCAATTGGTCAGTAGAGGCCCGCAGCAAACATTTATAAATATAATTGAAATGGTAAATTAAGACAAAACAATACTAAGAATATATATATATTTTTTTTTTTTCAATATTTTACATATTTATTAAAAGAGGTGGTAGCTCTCAGGGACCACCAGAAGGATAACATCACTCTTAGGTAATGGCTAGACTAGTTTAAATTCAGTTCTGTAACTCCCGACCCAACATTTCTTAAAGATAAACAAATATACTTCAACATTTCTAAAAAAAAAATCAAATATTAAGGTTGTAGATTTAATCTGAATAAAGCTGTACATCTATAGCTTAGACCTATGAACGTGATTCATATTTGTCAAATAAAAACTCCATGAAAAAATTAACTTATTACTAATTAAATAATTTAAAAAATAAACTATAACTTTCCAAAAAAGATTCTGAAAATAAAAGCAACAGGCAGAAAAAGTTGCTGGTGAAGAGTGTTGCATGCAGGTACATTCACTGTTGACAATTTACAGGTTAAGAACCTTAGGATGGTCTTAATAGAAAACCACCGCCTCTATTTTTAGTGTGTCCATTTTTGTGTCTGTGGCTATTCGATAATATATATCGATTCTAAAGTCCTATTAACTATCGATATATCGGGTTTCTTTTTAGGTAAGTGACCCTGCACATGTACCACAGTCACTAGGACAATGTTAGTTTTTAAACATGTATTACAAGGTCTGGGGTTTAAATCTAGTCAGAGTTCTGAGGAAGTAGATTTTCTTTGTTGTGTCAGTTCTTAGAAGAAGCAATATGTACCTCCTCAGACCCTGATCTTTAGTTTTTTTTTTAGAAAAAATAGTGGTCACTTCTCAAGGACAACAAGTACTTCCCTGAAGATGCCCTAACACTGGGAGCAATACATCAGGACTCAATCCAGGACGTGGTTCCCACCAGAAGACCTAGAACTTCATATTGAGACAAACCACTCAAGCCTACGTCATACAAAGTACATTGTCAATATAGTAAAATATTAATTCTTCAGTCTTACTCAGGTCTATAGGGTATTAATAAATTTTATTGCTGCTCCATGTTTGGCTATAGTTCACCTCCTTTGAGGCATCTTCAGGCCCTTAATTTCTTCCTTCTATTATTTTATAATACACATTTTTCCTTAAAAGACTTACTACCAGTAATTTAACCTGTGCGTCGTGCGTCTACACATTTTCACTTTTAATGATCCACTGTTCTCTATTTAATGTTATTTTAAATTAAAAAATTAATTTTCTCATAGAGAAAATACGTCTTGAGTGTATTTATGATAAGATTCTTATCTTACATATAAAAAAGAAATCATAGGAAAAAGAGCAGGTAAAATTATTGTTTTATTAATTTGAAAAATGTGTGTATTTACAATTGATGATGTAATATATACAAGCAATAGTACAGAAAGCTACCTAACAAATAGTACAATCAAATTTATTACTACTACATATTATCAAGAATATAAAAAACCAATTAAGGAAACACTAAAATAGATAAAGATCACACAAAGGTAATTAAGATTAGAAGAATGGAAACTTAATTTTTTTTATCTAACAGAATGCTGAACCTTTTCTCTCACTGGCTAAATAATATCTAGTAAAAGAGCACAAGGTTAATAAAATAATGTTAAGAAGATTTAGCACCTGCTCCCTCTCAGGGCTAGATCAATTTTTCCTGATTCCTAAGAGTAACAATGTAGGGAAATAACTGGATGTTTGTTTTACATCGCCTAGATTTGAACTATATCTTAATCCATGTGAAAAAAAGATGTCCCAATCGAAATTTTATAAGACAGAATAATTGAAAGAGCTACAAACTAGAAGAGGGAAGAAGTATAGATAGAAAAAAAAGATCGCTATGTAAAGTATCTCCGTACCTGTTTAAGCGATAGATGAAGTGTTGAAGCAATTAGTTGGAGTAGAAAAGTTAATTTCTGAGGATAAAATCTTGCATATCCTTTTGTTTAAATGACTAGATGTTGTAGAACTCTTAAAGTATTATATTCTAAATTTCCTTTAGGGTCATCAAGTTTTTCTTAAATTCCCATACAAAACAAATGGTTTGGATATATTTTTCTGATAATTTTCACTTATTTTAGATTCATTAAAACCAGAATTATATATAACAAAAAAAAATCCCCTTAAAACACATTGATTTCATGAAAAATTTATTCCAACAAAAATTTACTTGTCAATTTTTAAAACATACAATATTCAAGAATATTATTTAATAACACTTATTAATAATAAATAAATTTCCTCCATCTTAAAGTATTTGATGAGAAGGAATTCAAGTTATCAACAGTAAATATTCCCTTGATATTAAAACAATGTGACTAAGATCATTGGATTAATTAGGTATGTACTTAAGTTTTTCAGTCACCCATAAATTTTCTTATTTAGAATAATCGCAGAAATATTAATATGATACAAATTATCTTCTCGAATAAAAGCAAAATTAGTTATACTTAATTGACAAACAAAACCAGTTATTTCAATGTCTAAGGAGGGATTTTAGTATACATTGTAAATATAGTAATGGATTTTTACAGTTGATGATATTTTCATTTGTAGGAATTTAAAATTGGAAACAAAATGTTAATAAAAAAATTGAAAAACAGTCTTTTAAAACATTGCCTAAAGCTCACTAGATCAGATAAAATATACAATACTATTAATATAAATTAATCACAGCCATTAGTTCCCACGTTTGTAGAATGTTAAATATTGAAAATTAACTAGATAAAGGTTTTATTGAACTAATTAAACTATTCACAAGCCAATTTATTATCAAAACTAGTAAGTGCTATTGAAAAAGCTTGTAAGGCACAGAGAGGATATCTAAAGTCCATGGTGAAAGCATCTTTTCCAATCCTTCCAAACTGCATTACAACATATTCTGCATCGGATTCATGAACAATCTGGAAATTTTTTACCGAAGCCTGTGTAACTCGTCCTTGGAAGTTTAGAACATAAGACTGGGTTTCATCGTTCCATGTAGGCACTTTGTTTCGCAGTAATATAACGTTCCCCATGTTTTGCGCTCTAAAACTCTCCAACAAGCTCTCAGAATCATCTGTAGGTGTGATAGAAATCCTTTCGTTGTCATCAGTCATTCCCGGAACAATTACAGTCATTTTACGAGGGCCTTTAAAGCCTAATACATTAGTTTCATATTGGATGGCTGCAAGCTCTTTACGAAGTTTCAAGGAATCGGTAGAGAGGGCATTTTTAGGAGCTTTACCATTATCGTACACTATGAAATGGGTTCCGACTAAGTTCGATCTCACTTTTCCTACGAACGACTCTCCTGCTCTAGATAAATCTGTAGGGTCAGTCGATATTAAATAGTTACTAGTTGCACTTTTTTTACGCTTACGACCGGCTAAAAGGAACACTTTCTTGCCGTGTTCTCTCTCCAGATGCAAAAAGTAAGTGGGGTAGAAACCTCGGTCCATTCCTATTCGATCCCGAGTAATTTTACACTTATAATAAACTCCCACAGCAGCAGGTTCCAAAACAAAACAATCTAATGTTTCCGAGATGTCTTCAGGTAAGTCGCAGCTATCAAAAGCAACATTATTGTAAATGAACTGTGAAGATGTGCTTTCAGGAGATATAATGCAAGGCGAACCGTACCTCTCCCCTGGAGTTCGTGGAGCCGAATCAACGTCGTCATAGTCAGTTGTAGTAGCAGAACTAGAGCTGTAAAATTCGACCGAGGATCTCACACACTCCTGAGACGTGGAACCCCTGACTTTACTCCAATCACTGATCATTATATGGACGGTGTCATAAACAGCGTCACCGACACGTTAAACCCGTTACAAGTGCTAAATCTTTCGTCAACATTACACACAAGAAACTAAGTAAAAACATTCGAGTGAACATTTATGAATAATTGCAAACAGTTATGATTCGTAAAGCGTTATTAATGTTGTAAAAAGTTACCTAAAGCCGGAGAATCTCATTCTGGCCGAATCTCGCGACGAGTAACCGTTAATACATAAATTTAAAACGTCCTTTGAATCACAAAATGAAGTTTTTTACTTATACTTAAATTAACACTGAGATCATTTTTTTCTTTAGTTACTTTAATCATTATCTAAACGTAATTTGACGAAAACATTTTAATTCAGTCTTCAATTAATAAATCTATCTATTCGACTTTGCGTCACTACACTTTAAAATTAAACTCACAAGGACTAAACAGTTAACAGTGTTGATCAAACACACGTAAAAGAGAACCTTTTGTCTTTGAACCGCGAAAGGGAGTTGCATTCAGCATCCCTTCAAAACTATTTGCAGATATCTTTAGATAAATCTTTCGAGAAAATAAATAGCTGTTACCACAAAATATATATTATCTTATTGTTTTCCCTTTAAATGAAAAAAATACAAAATCTAGCCGTTACATTTAATTATTCAGAGATTTTTATTTTTAGTTTCAGTGTTTTTCTTGGCGCTTTTTTTACAGTGTTGTTCGCGGGCATTTCAAGAATAATAATCCCTAAACGATTTGGAAGGTTATACAACATTCCCGTTGGTTATCTTGTCAATTTTCTTATTTTGTTATCAGTGAGTTGTGTGATTTCATTTACTTTGTTCTTAATTAAATTGCCGATAAACATCAGTGAGCGTCTATTCTTTTAATGATCTTATCCCCAGGTTATTAATTCTTTCTGTTCTGATAAATATTTTGAAATTCTTAAATACATGTATGCAGTTATCGAGCAAGCATATTGTTTACGTTTCAGAGCAAGAAGTTGTTGTGTTCGCCGTGGATGCTGAATCTAGTCCTGTAACAGAATGGCTACCAGAAAAAGAAGCGGGTCCGGTTCCAAGAGGCAGCTCAAGGAGAAAATTGTTCAAATATACGAATCCTTTTTTAAAGTATGTTTTTTGAACTACTTTACTCTCCACTACTACTACTACTATTTTGCTCTCTCTATATAAACTAGTTCCTGCATTTCTCTATTTGCCTCGTATGGTATACAAGGATGATACAAACATTCTTAATCTTTTAGCTCAGTTAAATCACTTAGATAAGAAAAAAAGGATGTCAAAGCTCCTAAGCTAAATATAATTTGATGAATCCAATATCGTTTGACTGCACTAAGCATATATAATATGTTATAAAAATAAGAGAGTGTAAGCCTTAACATTCATAAATTTGCTCTGGTAATTTACAGGAATTGAGCATGTTTAAATAAATTCCTTTTATGCATGCATTTATATTTTTTTAAGTGTTATGTTCCCATTTACTGAATTGAATTTAAGCACATTAAATCTCCTTTGAATAATTTTAATTATTTACTTTATAGTAATTATTACTTTGTACTTTCTAGGGTGAAGATCTTACAAAAGTAAATCCAAATTTTTGGGATGAGCTGTTCTTATTAAAGCCAAAGGTAAAGTATCTATTGAACTTTGTATTTTTCGACTATGCTACATTAAAAGGTTGGCTCCAATATGTCTTAACTATTTTATCTATCCGGAGGAAATAAGTAGAGTTGAAAATTAAATTATTACCTTTTGATTATGAGTGTGCCTAAAAAATCAATTGGCACATTCTACCTACATTTTCTTCGTGCTTTTTAAATTAATGACATGTATCCTACTTTTTTGCTCAATTAATTAGTTTTATAAATATGTATGGTAAAACTGAGGAATACGGTGCTACGAGGTTAGAAAAGTGTGCAGGCCTTAAAGGAATGTATTATTTTGACAAAGGGATATCAACTCTCCTGTGTACAAATCATTCATATATAATCACTCAAATGTATANACTACATATGAAAGAACATTAATGTTTATGTTTACTATTCATAAGTAAGTAGAATTTGATTGTTTTGTAATTGTTTCTAGATGCTTGAAAATGACTCAAGGTTGGAGTCGAAATATAGCCATATGACGTAGAAGAGTATGTGTTTTTTAAATCCCTAAGGACCCACTTAAACAAAATTAATAAAAAAATGTATCGCACAATTAGATAATTTTACTTTTGATGATGAAATCGAATGACTTATTAGTAATTTGGGCTATATGATAATAGGAAATAAGGCCTATTCCTAGAGTGAGCCCCCCTACATGGGATTTAGTTTTGTTATATACACATAACGTTCATATACAAATGAACAATAAAAGACAGATGGCTTACAGGTCCTAGAAATCCAGTGAAGTTGTCCACAAACCAAAATATAGGTTCCATACAAACATCACCTGCATAGCTCTTGGTAAGATGGTGATTGTAGAATAGCGTATAAAATATCACTTTGGCATATTCCCATTGATTAATCAGCCAGCACCTGAAAAACAAAGCAAATGAAACTTTCTATGAGGGGGAAAAAAACTAGTTCAATGATAATAAATTATGGTTGGATGGGGATAGTATACCCTATACACCTTAAGAGGTTAGGAGCACTACTTAGCACCAAAATATATACATTGACATACCTATGTCCTACATCAAGAAGGTGAAATGTTTCATGTTTTTATTGATCACATTAATAGACGAGAATAAAACTCAGACAAATTATATTATGAAGTTCTAGGTCTTCAGCTGGTGACCGCATCATGCAGGGTTTAACAGTTTAAGAGGCAGAGGTCCCTCAAAGTCACCTCAATTGGTCAGTAGAGGCCCGCAGCAAACATTTATAAATATAATTGAAATGGTAAATTAAGACAAAACAATACTAAGAATATATATATATTTTTTTTTTTTCAATATTTTACATATTTATTAAAAGAGGTGGTAGCTCTCAGGGACCACCAGAAGGATAACATCACTCTTAGGTAATGGCTAGACTAGTTTAAATTCAGTTCTGTAACTCCCGACCCAACATTTCTTAAAGATAAACAAATATACTTCAACATTTCTAAAAAAAAAATCAAATATTAAGGTTGTAGATTTAATCTGAATAAAGCTGTACATCTATAGCTTAGACCTATGAACGTGATTCATATTTGTCAAATAAAAACTCCATGAAAAAATTAACTTATTACTAATTAAATAATTTAAAAAATAAACTATAACTTTCCAAAAAAGATTCTGAAAATAAAAGCAACAGGCAGAAAAAGTTGCTGGTGAAGAGTGTTGCATGCAGGTACATTCACTGTTGACAATTTACAGGTTAAGAACCTTAGGATGGTCTTAATAGAAAACCACCGCCTCTATTTTTAGTGTGTCCATTTTTGTGTCTGTGGCTATTCGATAATATATATCGATTCTAAAGTCCTATTAACTATCGATATATCGGGTTTCTTTTTAGGTAAGTGACCCTGCACATGTACCACAGTCACTAGGACAATGTTAGTTTTTAAACATGTATTACAAGGTCTGGGGTTTAAATCTAGTCAGAGTTCTGAGGAAGTAGATTTTCTTTGTTGTGTCAGTTCTTAGAAGAAGCAATATGTACCTCCTCAGACCCTGATCTTTAGTTTTTTTTTTAGAAAAAATAGTGGTCACTTCTCAAGGACAACAAGTACTTCCCTGAAGATGCCCTAACACTGGGAGCAATACATCAGGACTCAATCCAGGACGTGGTTCCCACCAGAAGACCTAGAACTTCATATTGAGACAAACCACTCAAGCCTACGTCAAACAAAGTACATTGTCAATATAGTAAAATATTAATTATTCAGTCTTACTCAGGTCTATAGGGTATTAATAAATTTTATTGCTGCTCCATGTTTGGCTATAGTTCACCTCCTTTGAGGCATCTTCAGGCCCTTAATTTCTTCCTTCTATTATTTTATAATACACATTTTTCCTTAAAAGACTTACTACCAGTAATTTAACCTGTGCGTCGTGCGTCTACACATTTTCACTTTTAATGATCCACTGTTCTCTATTTAATGTTATTTTAAATTAAAAAATTAATTTTCTCATAGAGAAAATACGTCTTGAGTGTATTTATGATAAGATTCTTATCTTACATATAAAAAAGAAATCATAGGAAAAAGAGCAGGTAAAATTATTGTTTTATTAATTTGAAAAATGTGTGTATTTACAATTGATGATGTAATATATACAAGCAATAGTACAGAAAGCTACCTAACAAATAGTACAATCAAATTTATTACTACTACATATTATCAAGAATATAAAAAACCAATTAAGGAAACACTAAAATAGATAAAGATCACACAAAGGTAATTAAGATTAGAAGAATGGAAACTTAATTTTTTTTATCTAACAGAATGCTGAACCTTTTCTCTCACTGGCTAAATAATATCTAGTAAAAGAGCACAAGGTTAATAAAATAATGTTAAGAAGATTTAGCACCTGCTCCCTCTCAGGGCTAGATCAATTTTTCCTGATTCCTAAGAGTAACAATGTAGGGAAATAACTGGATGTTTGTTTTACATCGCCTAGATTTGAACTATATCTTAATCCATGTGAAAAAAAGATGTCCCAATCGAAATTTTATAAGACAGAATAATTGAAAGAGCTACAAACTAGAAGAGGGAAGAAGTATAGATAGAAAAAAAAGATCGCTATGTAAAGTATCTCCGTACCTGTTTAAGCGATAGATGAAGTGTTGAAGCAATTAGTTGGAGTAGAAAAGTTAATTTCTGAGGATAAAATCTTGCATATCCTTTTGTTTAAATGACTAGATGTTGTAGAACTCTTAAAGTATTATATTCTAAATTTCCTTTAGGGTCATCAAGTTTTTCTTAAATTCCCATACAAAACAAATGGTTTGGATATATTTTTCTGATAATTTTCACTTATTTTAGATTCATTAAAACCAGAATTATATATAACAAAAAAAAATCCCCTTAAAACACATTGATTTCATGAAAAATTTATTCCAACAAAAATTTACTTGTCAATTTTTAAAACATACAATATTCAAGAATATTATTTAATAACACTTATTAATAATAAATAAATTTCCTCCATCTTAAAGTATTTGATGAGAAGGAATTCAAGTTATCAACAGTAAATATTCCCTTGATATTAAAACAATGTGACTAAGATCATTGGATTAATTAGGTATGTACTTAAGTTTTTCAGTCACCCATAAATTTTCTTATTTAGAATAATCGCAGAAATATTAATATGATACAAATTATCTTCTCGAATAAAAGCAAAATTAGTTATACTTAATTGACAAACAAAACCAGTTATTTCAATGTCTAAGGAGGGATTTTAGTATACATTGTAAATATAGTAATGGATTTTTACAGTTGATGATATTTTCATTTGTAGGAATTTAAAATTGGAAACAAAATGTTAATAAAAAAATTGAAAAACAGTCTTTTAAAACATTGCCTAAAGCTCACTAGATCAGATAAAATATACAATACTATTAATATAAATTAATCACAGCCATTAGTTCCCACGTTTGTAGAATGTTAAATATTGAAAATTAACTAGATAAAGGTTTTATTGAACTAATTAAACTATTCACAAGCCAATTTATTATCAAAACTAGTAAGTGCTATTGAAAAAGCTTGTAAGGCACAGAGAGGATATCTAAAGTCCATGGTGAAAGCATCTTTTCCAATCCTTCCAAACTGCATTACAACATATTCTGCATCGGATTCATGAACAATCTGGAAATTTTTTACCGAAGCCTGTGTAACTCGTCCTTGGAAGTTTAGAACATAAGACTGGGTTTCATCGTTCCATGTAGGCACTTTGTTTCGCAGTAATATAACGTTCCCCATGTTTTGCGCTCTAAAACTCTCCAACAAGCTCTCAGAATCATCTGTAGGTGTGATAGAAATCCTTTCGTTGTCATCAGTCATTCCCGGAACAATTACAGTCATTTTACGAGGGCCTTTAAAGCCTAATACATTAGTTTCATATTGGATGGCTGCAAGCTCTTTACGAAGTTTCAAGGAATCGGTAGAGAGGGCATTTTTAGGAGCTTTACCATTATCGTACACTATGAAATGGGTTCCGACTAAGTTCGATCTCACTTTTCCTACGAACGACTCTCCTGCTCTAGATAAATCTGTAGGGTCAGTCGATATTAAATAGTTACTAGTTGCACTTTTTTTACGCTTACGACCGGCTAAAAGGAACACTTTCTTGCCGTGTTCTCTCTCCAGATGCAAAAAGTAAGTGGGGTAGAAACCTCGGTCCATTCCTATTCGATCCCGAGTAATTTTACACTTATAATAAACTCCCACAGCAGCAGGTTCCAAAACAAAACAATCTAATGTTTCCGAGATGTCTTCAGGTAAGTCGCAGCTATCAAAAGCAACATTATTGTAAATGAACTGTGAAGATGTGCTTTCAGGAGATATAATGCAAGGCGAACCGTACCTCTCCCCTGGAGTTCGTGGAGCCGAATCAACGTCGTCATAGTCAGTTGTAGTAGCAGAACTAGAGCTGTAAAATTCGACCGAGGATCTCACACACTCCTGAGACGTGGAACCCCTGACTTTACTCCAATCACTGATCATTATATGGACGGTGTCATAAACAGCGTCACCGACACGTTAAACCCGTTACAAGTGCTAAATCTTTCGTCAACATTACACACAAGAAACTAAGTAAAAACATTCGAGTGAACATTTATGAATAATTGCAAACAGTTATGATTCGTAAAGCGTTATTAATGTTGTAAAAAGTTACCTAAAGCCGGAGAATCTCATTCTGGCCGAATCTCGCGACGAGTAACCGTTAATACATAAATTTAAAACGTCCTTTGAATCACAAAATGAAGTTTTTTACTTATACTTAAATTAACACTGAGATCATTTTTTTCTTTAGTTACTTTAATCATTATCTAAACGTAATTTGACGAAAACATTTTAATTCAGTCTTCAATTAATAAATCTATCTATTCGACTTTGCGTCACTACACTTTAAAATTAAACTCACAAGGACTAAACAGTTAACAGTGTTGATCAAACACACGTAAAAGAGAACCTTTTGTCTTTGAACCGCGAAAGGGAGTTGCATTCAGCATCCCTTCAAAACTATTTGCAGATATCTTTAGATAAATCTTTCGAGAAAATAAATAGCTGTTACCACAAAATATATATTATCTTATTGTTTTCCCTTTAAATGAAAAAAATACAAAATCTAGCCGTTACATTTAATTATTCAGAGATTTTTATTTTTAGTTTCAGTGTTTTTCTTGGCGCTTTTTTTACAGTGTTGTTCGCGGGCATTTCAAGAATAATAATCCCTAAACGATTTGGAAGGTTATACAACATTCCCGTTGGTTATCTTGTCAATTTTCTTATTTTGTTATCAGTGAGTTGTGTGATTTCATTTACTTTGTTCTTAATTAAATTGCCGATAAACATCAGTGAGCGTCTATTCTTTTAATGATCTTATCCCCAGGTTATTAATTCTTTCTGTTCTGATAAATATTTTGAAATTCTTAAATACATGTATGCAGTTATCGAGCAAGCATATTGTTTACGTTTCAGAGCAAGAAGTTGTTGTGTTCGCCGTGGATGCTGAATCTAGTCCTGTAACAGAATGGCTACCAGAAAAAGAAGCGGGTCCGGTTCCAAGAGGCAGCTCAAGGAGAAAATTGTTCAAATATACGAATCCTTTTTTAAAGTATGTTTTTTGAACTACTTTACTCTCCACTACTACTACTACTATTTTGCTCTCTCTATATAAACTAGTTCCTGCATTTCTCTATTTGCCTCGTATGGTATACAAGGATGATACAAACATTCTTAATCTTTTAGCTCAGTTAAATCACTTAGATAAGAAAAAAAGGATGTCAAAGCTCCTAAGCTAAATATAATTTGATGAATCCAATATCGTTTGACTGCACTAAGCATATATAATATGTTATAAAAATAAGAGAGTGTAAGCCTTAACATTCATAAATTTGCTCTGGTAATTTACAGGAATTGAGCATGTTTAAATAAATTCCTTTTATGCATGCATTTATATTTTTTTAAGTGTTATGTTCCCATTTACTGAATTGAATTTAAGCACATTAAATCTCCTTTGAATAATTTTAATTATTTACTTTATAGTAATTATTACTTTGTACTTTCTAGGGTGAAGATCTTACAAAAGTAAATCCAAATTTTTGGGATGAGCTGTTCTTATTAAAGCCAAAGGTAAAGTATCTATTGAACTTTGTATTTTTCGACTATGCTACATTAAAAGGTTGGCTCCAATATGTCTTAACTATTTTATCTATCCGGAGGAAATAAGTAGAGTTGAAAATTAAATTATTACCTTTTGATTATGAGTGTGCCTAAAAAATCAATTGGCACATTCTACCTACATTTTCTTCGTGCTTTTTAAATTAATGACATGTATCCTACTTTTTTGCTCAATTAATTAGTTTTATAAATATGTATGGTAAAACTGAGGAATACGGTGCTACGAGGTTAGAAAAGTGTGCAGGCCTTAAAGGAATGTATTATTTTGATAAAGGGATATCAACTCTCCTGTGTACAAATCATTCATATATAATCACTCAAATGTATAAATCATACAAATGTACTGTTTGACAAAGGGATATAATCTCTTACTGCCAAGCGATTCTCGACCGCACCGTATATCTCAGTTCAACCATATGTATTTGTGTCATGAAAGCATTTTTTAATATTTTAGGTTTCACATTTGGAGAGGGAGATTCTACGTCTCAACGAAGATCAGCTATCAGCAGCCACAGAAAATATCAATGCCCTCTGTATACAATGTATTGAAACACTAGGCCACCAGCACCAACTTAGAGTTATCTATGCACTTCAGGTAATCTAATAAAACTATAAAAGACTACTATGATATTTAATTTTTATTGTGAATTTAGACATTAGATACAAGCAAGCCTTTTTTTGTTTTGTAATATATTTTTTTACTGCAGAATTGATGCAGTATTGCCGTTAAAAGTGTACAACATATTGTAGATTATGAAAATGATAAAATTATTTAAGTTTAGGCCTGAAACTGAAACAACAGCGTTCTTTAATTTTCTTTATTTAGCTTTTTCAATTCTTCAATTAGCTTTATTAATCTTCAGTCTCTTTAATTAACCATTATCAATGTCGGGGAATATAATTATTAATTTAAGTTGTGGGTATCATTTATCGTTGAACTTTGGAAAGCATTGTTTTGACTGTGTGAGAAATATTAAAGCATAAAAGGAAAACACTGATTTCTCCTTCTACCTAAAATCTCTTTTACTGCAAATTCCATATAAATATATTTATTAAAAAGTTGAACAATAAATAAAATGAGTAATATTTTTTTCTTACGGCGTTAGACACTATGTGCCCTGATGAGTGCAGTTTACAAGCAGACATCTACACAGAGTGGTGCTGATGTTATTAATCTGCTTACTGGTTTTGATGCAGCTGAATCCTCTATGAAAACTCTTCTAGATCATACCAACACCATTCTTACTGGTAATAGAAATGGTCTTAATTTTATTATTTTATAAGGATGTTCAACAACTTGATCATATAGATTCACTACAATTGTTATTTACGTATCAATTTGTAAGGTTATTGAAATTGAGGAATTGGACGTAACAACTCGGTTTAATGAAAGGGAAAGAAAATTCTGTTAACATCCATAAAAACTTGTTTTTCCTAATGTTGACAAAAACAAGAATATTTTTATTAAAGCAAAAATTAAAATAACAAATGATATGTTGTCTCTTGGAGACAACATTGCACATATACTGGTACTTGTTATTTAGGAGTACTCCTTAAAAGTTAGAGGTAGTTACAGATCACCTCTCTAACTTTAAGGGAGGCCTCCTAATTAACGAATGCCCGTCTGCTTGATATGATTGTTAGTGTGAAACATATCTTGCCTCACTAGTATTCCAGCCTTTGTCACGGCACTTTTATAGAAAAGGGCCCCCCTTTTTCTTTTCAACCAAATATACTTTCTTACAACTTAATACACACTTTTTTAATAGAAAAGTGTGATATTCCTTTGTCCCAAAGCATATTGGACTGAATATCCCTTTGTCTTAATAGGTACTTAGACTAAGGTATATAAACTCTTTTGTATAAAAAACAAAAAGGGGGGCCCTTTTCTATAAAAGTACCCTTTGTCACTTATTAATTAACTTCTACAGACAGGTGTCAACTTATCTTCACAAAACTGCAATAGACCTTCTATCTTTGATGTATTTACCAAATACTTTGCTTAAAACTTGTTTCAGGTGAAAGTGCTCCAAATCTAAAGTCATTGTGTCTAAAGCTTCTTCTTCTGATTGTGACTGGTAATGATAATGTTAGTCAAAACACCCTTCTTGAGTATTTAATGGCCAATAGTATCTTCGAAACATTAATTCAGGTATTTCTACTCGTCTTTTGATATAATCTATATTCAATTTATATTATATTGTTGAATACCATAGTTACTTGCTATGCTTCCATCCTGAATAAATGATTGTATTAAAAAGGATTTGTGTAATCTTAAGCGTAAAATACTGTTTTAAATTCATATAGCATAAAGCATTGTCAAGTCTGAGGTGCAAAGATGCCTCTGGAATGCTCAATTCTGGGAATGTACAGAGACCAATGCTCTGCTCATTGCTTGTTTTGCATTCGGTAATCTGGAGAAGGCAGCTATTCAATATTATATAAAATGTTGGGAAAGGAGAAAAAGTTCATGTGGATCCTTTCTTAATAAGGATTCTTATGATTTATGAAATATTACTATACATGCAGTTAGAAGTAAGTCAATGATGCTTGAAGAGAAGCATCTTAATCTCTAACAGAAGTTTTGAGCGAGTGTTTAGCAGTCGTAGAAGGAGTTTGTAGCGTCTGTTGACTTCCATCCTTATTAGGCGTGTGTGTGGGTTCCATGTAAGTCTTTTGTCTAAGTGAAGCCCCAGGTAGCGGACTTCGGATGCTGAAGGAATAATTGCGTTATTCAGGAGAACTGGCGGGCAGTATCCGTGACGTAACGTAAAGGTCACTTGTACACTTTTTGCTTCATTGATTTTTATTCTCCATTTTTTAAACCATGTTTCTAGGCTTATCAGATGCTCTTGGAGGATATTTGATGCTTCTGATGGGTTTTTGTGGGTGCAAAGAATAGCTTTGTCGTCTGCGAAGGTTGCAAGTTGTGTGGAGGGATGTTGAGGAATATCAGCTGTGTAGAGGTTATATAGAATAGGAGAAAGGATGCTGCCTTGAGGAACGCCTGCTTGGATAAGGCCTACAAGGGAGAGGGAATTTTTTACTTTTACACGGAAAAATCTGTTGGAGAGGTAGGATTGGATAATAAGGTAGTAAGTGTGAGGAAGGATTTTCTTGAGCTTCCAGAGCAGGCCCTGGTGCCAGACCCTGTCAAAAGCCTGAGCTTCATCGAGGAAGACAGCCAAGCAATACTCTTTCTGCTCAAGGGAAAAGAATATGGTATCTACCAGTCGGTGGCATTGTTGGATTGTAGAGTGTGATTCTCTAAATCCAAATTGGTGGGGAGGTAAGGAGTTGGTTGAGGATATGATAGGGAGAATCCGCCTAAGGAGAAGCTTTTCAAAGATTTTGCCCATGATGGGTAAGAGGGATATTGGTCTGTAAGATGAAGGGAGTTGGGATGGTTTTTGGGGTTTAGGGATCATAATAATTATGGATGTTTTCCAGAGGATAAAGATAAAGTAATAAAGAATTGCAATATATAAGTTAGTTTTACAATATTTTGTCATGGTTTTAGTTTAAAACCGCCTAAAATTGCATGATATTTTCTTTATATTACTAAGAATTTACCATATATTTATAGTTACTTTTTAATGAGAGTAGGTGAATTTATATCTCGTTTTCAAAGTGTTAATTCTAGTTTTTGAGTAACCTGGTGATTTCAATTTACATTATTTTTTATATTTTTTATAGTTACTCTGTGATACGAAGAGTCGGTTGGCTCATGGTCATGATTTAGTTATACTACTGACACTTCTTGTCAACTACAGAAAACATGAACTGGCCAACCCATATATAGTTAAATTATCTATATTAGACGATCAGCTTGCACTCAACGGATATGGACAGGTATTTTGTTTTAAAATAGAGTTATTGTTTTTTAGCAAATGAGATTCTATACCCTCCTTAACATATTTGACTAATCGAGAGTAGCTTTATATCTGGATCTAAATGCCTTAGTTCATTATCCACCTTCGGTACTCTTTCAGTTTGGTACCCCCCTACTTCATTGCAATTTTGAGAAGACCTTGGTGGGTAAATGAGTGGGAAATTGTAATGACTTGCCTAGTTGGACAGTTGGTACTATGCCCAACAAATTTAAACACCCGTATCATCTTAAATTTCCAATGAAAGGGGTCAGTAATTATTGATATATAATGAGTGGATTTTACATACTTTTACAAAACATTGTTTCTGATAATCTGTTCTTTCTCCGAAATGGGAGAGAAAAGACTGACCCACTTTATCTAAATAACTACGATATAAAGGGATATTTAGTCTAATGTACATTGGGACAAAGGAATATCACACTTTTATGTAAAAAAAA
>KZ651061.1:1421054-1439377 GCA_001010745.2 Gerris buenoi
GCGTTTGAGGGGACAGTTCTTTTTTGTTCTACAACCATCTGCTTTTACTATAAATTTATCATTAACTTTTTTCTCAATATACAATACATTATTTATTGAACGACGCTCACTTCAAAGATAATAAAAAGCTTTTCATTTAATTTTGCCTTAACTCCGCTAGTAAAAATTGTTAGTTACTTATAATTTTGTCTCTTTTCTAACTCCACCATGTATAAGTAGTTATTACTGTGATTTTATAATTTATATTTAATGAAAAGCGTAAGGAACTTCGTTCCTATCGGGTGTCCCACGACACCACACGTATTTTTTCTTATTGTGATGATTTTATTATATAATTAATCCCAACACTACTTAATGGTTATTTGTTTAATTTCTTGTTTGAATAGGTTCGTAATGTGGTATCAGATGTGAGACAGAATATCGACTTTGCTTCACTCGACTTTCAATCTATTCTTCAAGAATTTTCAACTATATCCTGAAACAAAATTTACTTTATCGGCAGTATTACCTTTCCCGTATCTCGAAGTGCTGTCATTTGTTGCTGAAAGAACTGGAGAGGCGAGTTAGTTCAGTTCAACTGTAAATGGTCAAATTTGGTATCTGACAACACTCTTTGAAAGTACCCTAATATTGAATTAAATGAAAACACCTTAAATCAGAAAGTTAAATTATGAATTATGAGTAAAAATACCCTTACGTAAATATCTTTTATAATAAATACATTGTCTTTATAAAAAGATTAAGAATCTTTTATATAAAATCATAGGAAAAGATAGATTTTTTTCTTTCAAGGGCTTAAGCCAGCTTTATTACTTTAACTCTCAATATTGAACATTGATTTCATTTGATCAAACAAAATACTTATCATATTGTTGTAAAATATTAAGATAAGTTGTTTAGGGCAATAAGTATTTATCCTCACTGGTTACGGTCCAGATGCTATTGATTATCTTTTTCGGTGAGTATTAATTTATTATTTTTAGTGGAAATTAAAAATGTTTTTCCTTTAAACTGTGATTTTAGCTAGTGAATTTAAGTAATAAAATATATATTAGCCATAAAAAAGCCCTATAAGTTCTTAGGAAGAATAAGAAAGAAGGTGATCACACCCTAACCTAAAGATGTCCTCTTTAAAATTGAAAAAAATAATGTAAAAATGTTGTTTCTATTTTTTTTTTTTTTTTTAAGTTAAATTTAAAAAATGGGGTTTTCTCTTTCTGAAGAATTACATTTACTTAGGAGCAATTTTATGTTCATTATATATCCATGTTGTAGTTTTCAATAGAACAACTAAGTTCTAGGTCTTTCGGAAGTGACTGCCTCTCAAAAGGTCTAATCTCTGATATTTTGCTCCTAATACTATAGGCATCTTTAGAGAACATGGAGCCACAGGGTAAACTGTTTATCCCGATAGCTCAAGCAGTGAGCATGTTTCAAGATTTTTCTTTTAGTTTTTGGAAAAAAACTACACCAAATACTAAAAAGATTCTTGACTATTATCTTAAATCTAACTCTATTTAAGAGCTTTTCATTCAAAATTATTTTACTTTGATATTTTAACTTAATTAATTCATAAGATTTAAAATTTATTTCTTTTATCCTCTGATGTAGTAAAAAAAATCCTCCTATACATTTATCTGTTATTTGTTGTCTACGCATAAAATATCTTAATTACAAATGTTAATTTTTTTAAACAATTTTCGTACTGTTAATCTGCCATTATTGTGCCTTAAGTATGTTATTCTTTGTATTTGCGTTTGGGAATTTATTTGCATACTTATTTTTGGGGGGAATAGTCTCCTTTATTAATAAAAAAAACATGTGAATTAATTTTATTAATCACACAAAAAAATCTAGATGCCTATGTCAGTGCATTTATCTAGATATTTTTAACTCAATATGTAAGTAAATTATTTGTTAATGAACATACAGTATATATTTTTTCTTCAAGTTCTCATCGTATTTTTCAGGGAAATAAATTTAAAAAAAGGAAGCATTATTACTGTTTTGAATGTATTACAGTAATAGATTATTATTTATTATAAGGGGATTAATAGATATGTATTATCTGTAGAAATGAACTGTACTGCTTGTCTCTTCAGAACAAATGACATCACTTAAATTTCGCATATATTTATATTAAGTACTGAATATACTTACTAATTAATTTTACTTATTTGTTTTTGGACTTTAAAATTTATTTATATACATGTATAATTTAAATTATGTTATATTATTTTCTTACTTATTGAAGCTCTCTCCAAAAAAATTGTATTTTTTAAATTTATTTATTTACTATTGAGTTATGGAGTAGGGAGAGCGATATGCACTGGCTACAAGGAGACTTCTTAACTGTAATATTATTGTATTATTTATATTTTGTATATATTGATTAAAAACAAAGTAAAGCAATAATTTATTATTATTTATAATGTTAATTTCTGATTTTTCATCTTTCTTTAAACCCTTATATGTGTAGAAAGTTCCATCTATTTTTGTTTTTCGGTGAAAAAGGAAGAGGGATCGAGTGGATATAGGATTAGAATTCCAAATAATTTTAGATGACCAAAATAATTTTTTTTAAAAAAAACACATTTTAAGTAGGGTCATAACTCAAGGTAGATAAAAAAATAATCTAATCTAGGTTTTCTGTAATTATGTCAGCGTCTTAGTGAGATTCCGCCTCTTGTGCTAGAGGGATATATACAGTTATACACGTTGCTCAGATGAAAGTAACAACTTTTTTCCATTAAACCCTCATCCATTATAATGTGGTCACCACTGGAAGCCACAATTATGATTTAATCTAGTTGTAAATTTGGGGCAGCACTCTTTAAAAACTATTAAATTTGAACAAATTAAGGTCACAAAGCTTTTTTTTCAAACAAAAAGTTAAAATTACAAAATGAGGTCGACTCACCCACTTATACATATCATGAACCATCTGATTCAGTACCGAAGTTGACAAAAACTCTGAAAAAAATAAAATCTCGTAAATGGATCTGGCGATTTCGATTAAAAAAAAATTAAAATGCCTTCCATTTAAATACGAATCACAGGAAAAATCTAGTTTCAGAGATATTGATAAAAATAAATCTGATTATGTTGAAAATCAAAAAAAAATAAATTATTTGCACGCGAGTCTGCAAGACAGTGAGACATTTTCATGCAACACTTTTTTGTGTAGTTTTTGTTAACGCTTTTTGAGTTTATGTGCCTAAGTAAAGACGTTTGTATATTAAGAATTAAATTGAACGTATGTTGTGCACGAAGAGAGAGAGTACTTTTCTTCTTCTCCAGTTTATTGAAAAGTAATATTTTAGCTTCTTCACCCATATTTTTATAATAAATGCAAAAAAGTAAAGAACAGAAGTTGTAGTTAAGGGGGGGGGGCAGGGGCGCTNGATATGATATGAATATTATATTAAACTTATATTATTTAGAAGTACATATAAGTAGTATTTAGTATAAAATATAATATGTAATATAAAGTCTGGAAACGGTCAATTGACTCAGAATATAAAAAAGTATATTACTGCTTACTGCTTATGCTAATACTTTTGTATAGATGTTTCAAAAAATCAATTGTAACATGGTAACATCTTCTTGCCCTTTCATGGCCCTAAAATTCCGTATGAAGGGTAACTTTAAAACATTAAATTACAACCTCATTTTGTACTCTTATGACTGATTCGTGCATATGAGGGAGTTTAGTGCTATTATATTAATATCTTCTGAGACAGACATATTTCTCTGATGTTTTAATATGTGATGTTATAATGATGTTTAATATCTTTAATATTATCAAATCTTCTCAATCAATCTTTCTCTCAATCAATCAAGGTCAAATCTTTCTCTCACAAAAAAGGCTTTAAAAGATAAAAATTACAGGATTTTTTCTCATGAAAAGAGAGAAATGGTCCAAAGATACAACAGGTTTCTGAATTATGGTTGTTTTTTCGGTCGTTACAATTGTATATATTTTTTTTTAAATTTAAATAACATGGATCATGATTCATGATAGGTCAAATCATACCGTACCTTAAAATGTAAAAAATTATATAAATAGGGTAGTGGTAAGTAGATTGATTTCAAATAATTTGATATCATTTGACTCGGTGTCGTCCATTAATCAAAGTAAAGAAAATAAAACAATGATTGAGTACAAAAAAATGGTTGGTAGCTGAAAGTGGTTAAGGATGTAGAATGTAGAGGGAGAGGTGGAATCAACAATGTTTGGCCTCTTATTCGTAGTTCCCGTATTGAGGGGGTTGCTGGGGTAATACCTACATGTGTGGAGAGGGGTGGAGGTGGTTAGCCCAACTACTCGGCGAAAGGAGAATAATCGGTACTTCGAATATTCCGCATGTGTGGTGCCGCCTTAAGATGGCGAGCCCGCAGGGGGAAGGCTCTCTCTACAACCCTCTAGACTAGACTATGCGACAACACACTACCTCCTCCAACTGTCTATTTTCCTGGTAACAGTGGAACTCTTTTCGACTTTCTTCGGCCTAACGAAGCGAGATAGGGGAAGGCCCTACAGCTGGAGACTGGATTGCACACCTCCTATATATTTCTAACTTCCTGTTACACACATGTATACAACCACCTGCTGAATGCTTTTTTTTTATCATTAACTGAGATATTATGTAATTCAATTACAGTTTAAACAATATTAGAAAGTTTGTTTCAGTTGTCTCGGTCTAATGTTTTCTGATAACATAATGAGGAAGGGGTATTTAGTGGACCAATAAGAATTTTGCTAATGAGCCAACAAACCCAAATAAACTCTTTGATTCTTGTGGATGATATCATACTCTACTTTGTTTTATCCCACTTAACTCTGATGGTTGGACACCTAACAAAACTCTAGATCCTTTATCAAAGAATGCACATTTGTAGCAAGAACCTTTCCTTCCAATCTGATAGCATGCAATATTTATTTTCCCAACATCACTCTTTCTGGGTGGTTTAAGTATTAACTGCTTCCCCCACCAGATGATCTTAGACCTGATTTCCAACAAGAAATAAGTAATGTTAACAGTAAAAGCTCTTGCTCCCACTCCACAGTTTACATGCAGTATTCTATACCTCTCTGAAATGGCAGTGCAGACACCTTTACACATATGGGCACGAGGTTGTGGGTTCGATCCCCCATCTTGCCACTCTGATCACACTACATTGTTATGTGTAGAAAGTTCCATCTATTTTTGTTTTTCGGTGAAAAAGAAAGAGGGATCGAGTGGATATACGATTAGAATTCCAAATAATTTTAGATGACCAAAATAATTTTTTTTAAAAAAAACACATTTTAAGTAGGGTCATAACTCAAGGTAGATAAAAAAATAATCTAATCTAGGTTTTCTGTAATTATGTCAGCGTCTTAGTGAGATTCCGCCTCTTGCGCTAGAGGGATATATACAGTTATACACGTTGCTCAGATGAAAGTAACAACTTTTTTCCATTAAACCCTCATCCATTATAATGTGGTCACCACTGGAAGCCACAATTATGATTTAATCTAGTTGTAAATTTGGGGCAGCACTCTTTAAAAACTATTAAATTTGAACAAATTAAGGTCACAAAGCTTTTTTTTCAAACAAAAAGTTAAAATTACAAAATGAGGTCGACTCACCCACTTATACATATCATGAACCATCTGATTCAGTACCGAAGTTGACAAAAACTCTGAAAAAAATAAAATCTCGTAAATGGATCTGGCGATTTCGATTAAAAAAAAATTAAAATGCCTTCCATTTAAATACGAATCACAGGAAAAATCTAGTTTCAGAGATATTGATAAAAATAAATCTGATTATGTTGAAAATCAAAAAAAAATAAATTATTTGCACGCGAGTCTGCAAGACAGTGAGACATTTTCATGCAACACTTTTTTGTGTAGTTTTTGTTAACGCTTTTTGAGTTTATGTGCCTAAGTAAAGACGTTTGTATATTAAGAATTAAATTGAACGTATGTTGTGCACGAAGAGAGAGAGTACTTTTCTTCTTCNTTTTTTTTTAATTTATTAAAAACAGTTTTGACAACAATTTATCTACAAAACACTTAAAAAAATAACAAAGACTCTTCTAGATTAATAAAAAAAAATTTGAACTACATACATCAATTGCTTAGCAACATAATTATACAACACCCTAAAAACCATAAAGAAAATTAATTTGTAATACATTTCATCAAGATGACACCTTGATCACAAACAATTTAAAGTTTTATGTAAATGATGATAAATTAATTCATCATATCAAACTTTGTAAAAAAAAAAAAGATACATTTTATTTTATTTTTTTAATAAATCTAGCACACAATCACACATACATATATAACAATATAAAATCAATACATTTTTGATTTTATCAAAACAAAAATTATTATTTAAGAATAATATTAGAACACATTAGTGATAATATATTTTGATTTATTTATTTTATTTTTAAAAATAAATAAATAAAGTGAATTAATAGAAGTTATAGAAGTGTATTTTACTATTTTTTGTTTTTTGTAAAATGAGAAATTAAATAAAACGTCATTTCAAAGAGAGATAAAACAAAATACCCTACACCAATACAGTTTTCTACTATCACTATAGTCACATATAAATAATAACTCTTAAAAAGCACCACAATTAGAAAGTCAAACCGAAAGAAATCATTTGATTAAAAAAAAAAAAAAAATCAATTTATTTATCAAACATTTAAACCAAGAACATTTCCTCCAATTAAATTGCTGTATGGATAAATTTAAATTTGTAAGGGTGGTGACACACTTGAGCATTCCCCCCGAATAAGCATGAGTTCCCGTTCGGCTCGCCCAGTCCATTTCTAAGCAAATGCTCATTTGGGGGCAAACGCTTGCTCATTCGGGGCCGAATGCATGCTCATTTGGTGCGAATGCTCCGCCTTAAGCCTTGACAGCAAGTAACTCGTAAATACAACAGAATTAAACACAAATCAAAACAATATCCTTATATTTATTTTTTTTGTTTCAAATCTAATCGATTGCATCACCCCATAATAAAAAACAACAAACATGCTACCCACAGATTTCAATACATTTTTACAATTACACAGCAATTATTGCACATAGAATTTAATTAACAAAGGAACTAAATAAGTGTACTATAATATTGCCTTATAATAGCTTATTATATGCATTCATTAATAATTAAAAAGTAAATTGTGAAAACATTTTCTATTAATACCACAGATAGGTAAAAAAAAAATCACCTTACTATTTTACTCGAGGCAATCGTTCAAAATGAGTCTATTACAGATAAACCTTTATTCCTTGACTTTGGCTGCAGGGAGAGATAAAATTACTCAAATAAGTACCAAACTATAGAAGGTAATGAAGTCAGTAATAAGATATGCTTTCTTGGGGGCATCAAAAAAGTAGATAATTGGCAAGGGTTATATGCCGCATGCACTGTTGCATGTGGTTGCATTATAAACTATAATCTCCTCCATTTACCAAAATTAGAACTCTAAGGTTGGACAAATGCAGCTGAACCACAAAAATAAGAGAGAATTATCTAGTCGACCAGGATTTAGAACAATTTCTTTGGAATGATCATATAATACAGTAAAAGTCTAAGAACTAATTTTCTTTGCCATTTCTTTTAAGATCTGATTAACCAACATATTAAATTAAAATTTATAGTTGAATCCCACACTCTCCATGTTTAAAACCTTACTTTATGTACATACATATGTATAGGAATTTATTTGAACCCCCACCCAAAACCTTGTTACAAAAAATACAAATTCCATGAGTCATAAATTAAAATATTTTTCTTTTAGTCAGATTAAGGTTTAAACTGTACTTAACTTAGTTCATTTTAATTATTATTATTACTAGGGTTTGTTTGTCCCTTTTACGTCACAATAAAGCAAAATAACAATACTAGTTTGCTATTGATTTACCTAACAAATGTAAAATTTAAAGACAATTCTACACATTGACAAATTAAAAGTTTACTTTATTTCGTCAAAAAAGTATTATTATCCTAGTTACATTATACTTAACTAATAGAGAGAAATTAATTAATTTAGATGATTATTAACAATTTAATTTTAAGAAAAATAGATCTTTTAAAGATAATTGCCTTTATTGATTTTTATACAAAATTCATTAGGTCATTAAATTAAAGCCTTTCTGTTCAATTAAAATAATGATAATTAATTAATTAGCCTTTATCATAATCAAAATAAAGTTATCGATTTTAACACTTTTGTTCTTAAAATTTAAAATATAAATAAACAAATGAATGATTTCATAGTAAATCTAATAATCTCTTAAAATGAACTTGTATCTTCTAAAGATAACCATTTAAGAGATTTTGTGAATCAATGTTTTGAATCAGTTGTAAAGATCCATATTACGATGAAAGTCGTTGCTACTGACTTATCATGAACAAACTCTCTTGATAATGATCCTACATTTAGTTTAAAATTAGTATAGTATAATGAAAGGAATGTGCACAATCCCAGACAGAGGCCTCATCTAGAATATCTATTAGAGTATGGTCACAAAAGCTTTCTTTATAGAAGAAGGCTTGAAGATTGTTCAACATACACAAATTTACTTTTCACCAACAAGAATAGGAAAGGTGTCAAGAGTCCCAGATTACGAAAGAACTATTCAATTTAAAAAAAAAAAGCATTCACAAAAATATGTAGGTATAGTAAAAAAACAATTTATAGTAAAAAAATATTAATCTTTAATGAAGTTCGAAAAGGTCAAACTTTCATTAATTTATTGTAAATCAATTAGTTTATTTAGTTTTAATTAATTAACAATTATCCCTTTTATGTTATTTATAATAATCTCAGAATGAAGATATATTACTAACTCATAAACGTATACAATCCTTAAAACAGGATTTTTAAAAATATTAACAAACAGGTAGGACGAAACTCCTAAAGAATCAAATTAGAAAATTACCATTGCTTTATGTTTCATTAGAAATAAAATTCCACCTTCTTTTTAAGTAATACTTTGGTTCAAAAATATGGCAGTATTAATACATTTTGTGGACCTTTTTAAAAATTATGAATGATTTACCGTAGGAATTGATTAATAATGTCCTTGCAAATCTTTAGGGAGGGATTTATTGTCCTCTCTCTATTAGTTAAATATAACGAGAACATCAATTGGTGTTAAAAACAGTAGCATTTGTGAAGATTCGTAGATTTAAGCCCACAGCAGTCTCTAGCAGCCACCAGTGCCTGAAACAATATCAAACGTAATTAAATAATTTTTATTTTGATGGTTGGTTTCTTAATATAGGACCTGTCAATAATCATTCAATCTAGATCCCTAGTACCTAATTGCTTACAGTAGCAGTTGGGGTTTGATTCCAGACTCCGGGATGGGTCTCACACTAGGTGCTTACCTAAGCATCAACTAGGTGTATAAAACTGATGAAGTGACACACTAGCACCATGTCATACATTACATTACATATAATATAGATATTGTAATGGTAATACTATAATTAATATGAACTACAGTAGAATCCTGTTAATCCGGACAAATGAAGGCACAGGGTTGTCCGGATTAGAGGGATTTCCGAATTAGGGAGGTTTAAAAAAAAACAATGTAAAATATAAAAATAATTTATGTTTACATTCCTACCAGCTTCAAACAGTTAGCTATACTGAACAGAACACCTTTTTTCAGAGCAGTTTCCACAAGTTGTTATTTTGCTCAGGGTCAGCTAAAATGATCGTTAGAAGTGATGATCACAAGTTATTTGCAATATAATTTGTATTGTTGAGGGCTTGCATTCTCTCCGTGGAGGATCATTCGGATTCCGGGTTAATGGGGTCCTACTGTATTATATTTGGATAAGTTTTAACTGAGAAATATATTTTCACTAAGTGAAGTGACACTTTTACCAAAGTAAAATAAGCTGAAAATCAAATTGCGTGACCAATTGCCACTATAGTGATTTCCAACAATAGTTATATACGCCTTTAGGAACCTGAGCTCTTGACTGGGTGTTGGACAATGGACAATTTTTATTATGATAATAATTTAGAGAATAGAACTTAATCTAATGGTAATCTCTTGTTGTTTGGTTAAGATTGATCCTCTAGGACCTAGGACATAATACACTGTATTATATGGTCCCAAAAAGTTATGTACCTCTAAGAGGGCACAGGCTAGTGATAACAAAATTAAAACTAATGGCATCTGAAAAAAACTGTTTTGTACTTCTGACAATACTATTTATTTTTTCCATATAGGGGCCTCCTAAATCTTTCAACAACACAGTTTCAAAATAGTAAACTACGCAGGTAGGCATACGTCCTACATAGATTAAATTTTTAAATACATTTTTCATGTAAGTTGTGTGGACTCCAAAATGCAATATTAAATAAGCAACAAATCTCATTATTCCTCCTTCCTCCCACATATTATCTTTGATCATTTAAATTTCACAGGCGATACAAAATATTATTTTGCTGCATAAATTTAGCTGATAGAGACAAATAAACTATCTTAATCATAAGAGCGAATATACAAATATCAGTAAATATACATATATTGTTTAACACATACATATTTAATCAACTTCTTTGTTTTTAGAATATTCTAAATAATAAAATAAGGTTACTGTTCCATGCCACTGAATTTATGGAACTTAATTTTATAAAATGTTGTTAAAACAGTTTGACCTACTTCCAATATAGGGCAGCGGCCCTACATCGGTATATAAGTGAAAACCCAGAATTACTAATACAAATCTCATATGATCTCACCAGTTTTAACTCTTTTAACATCCAGTTCATCTGGAGCATTGGAGAAGGGTCGCTTCCTGCTTTGAGATTCTCTGGTCTCCACTTGAGTCCTACTATCTTGGGGCTCGATGTCCATGGAAATTACGGGTTCACAGGGTGTCTGCACTTCGACCACGGGTTGATAACCGTAGTATCCGTTGGACGAACTGAACACTCTAGAACTACTGGAAACATTCGAACTAGCCTCGTGATTGTGAAGCCAGTCGTATGGTGACACCTCGCAATATACATCGTGAATATACCTCCTGTTTCCCCAGCATGTGTCGAAATTGTGTAAGCTCGGCATTTTAAATTTTATAAAGCAAAAAACAAGTAATAAACTTAAATTACTACTAAACTGACACTGTAAGACTTATAAGAATCTAAAGACTTGTTAAAGAACTGAAACGCTCCAAGGAATTATTGCGTAAAAATGCGGAACACTGAGCTGGGAAAGGAAATACTTGAATCTAGGGCAAGCTGTTCACCCGGAGCGGCATCAATCAAAATTCAAAAAACAAAACAAACAAAACAGTGTTGTCGTTTCAAGAATAACTAAAATCACTAAATACAAAACTCTCTTCTAAAAACTACATAATTTGAACGTACAACACTGACAAATTATCATATGAGTGGTTAGTTTCGAAAGGTTCCCTTTTGGCGAAGTTTTTAAATCCCATGCTTTAATTTTTTAGTTTATTGTTCTAATTAATTTTATTTCACTATATTTTTATTTTTACATTTAATAAGCTACAAGTGATACTTTTGTTCAAAACATGGGTTGAACTATAAATCATTGTTATACCTAAATGGATCGCTAAAGTGTCGTTATATTTGGATGTTATGTTTTAAATGTTTTGTGTCTCCATGACATTAAGATAAATAAAGTTTATTTTCATTCACTATTAAATTATTGCTCTTTACTTGATTAATTGTTGTTCTGAGAGAGAAAAAAATGGACGTTCTTCATAAAGTCCAGATGGATTATTTGACCAAGCCGCAAATTATTGTTCATGCAGAGAAGTCAGTACAGTATTCTGTTTTCGACGGCCTTTGGATACCTTGCTCGGCCAAATTCGTCATACTCGGTTCAAAACCTAAAGGACACGGTATTCTTCAGGTATATCAACTCGGTGGTGGTAACTGTACTTTAGTTAATGAGATTGTTCGTGAACATTCGTTTAAATGTGGTACTTTTGGTGCCTCTCCTATTAAAAGCCGTTTTTTAGCCACTGGAAATTTTGCCGGCCAGCTGGAGATATGGGATGTAGAAGATTTAATAAAACCTATTTCTAGTTACGATGCGCACAAGAAAATTATAAATTGCATAGACGGTTTTGGAGGACAGAGTGTATGTTGTGGGGCCCCAGAAATAGTGACAGGTAGCAGGGATGGCAGTGTTAAATTGTGGGATACAAGGCAACACGGGAAACCTGTAGCAGTCATAGAACCTGCGGAAGGCGAAGACCATAGGGATTGTTGGAGTGTTGCTATAGGAAACTCTTATAACAATACAGAACGAGTAGTTTGTGCTGGTTATGATAACGGAGATATTAAAATGTTTGATCTGCGTAAACTCAATGTTCGCTGGGAGACTAATGTCAAGAATGGAGTATGTGGTTTGGAATTCGACCGGAAAGACATTGAGATGAACAAACTGGTTGCAACTACTTTAGAGTCTAAATTTTACATGTTTGACACGAGAACCCAACATCCTAAAAAAGGCTTTGGGTGTTCTATGGAGAAAGCACACAGCTCTACAATATGGTTCGCTAGGCACTTACCCCAAAACAGAGAGGTTTTCATGACAGGAGGAGGCAATGGCTCACTTTGCTTATGGAAATACAACTATCCAGAGAAGAGAGTTAAAGAGGATTCAGATGGGATCAAGTACAGCGTTGCAGGTAAAGCGGAGCTTCTTCAGAATATAACAGTGAGCAATCAACCAATGGCTTCGTATCAGTGGTGCCCGGACAAGGCTGGCCTTGCTCTTGCCACTTCCTTTGATCAAGCATTCAGGGTTTTCGTTACTACAAATCTCAACCTTATTTGAATACTTACTTATTTTTCTTTTTTTTTCTGAAACTATTGTAAATATGTAATATTTTGCTAATATATTGTGAAAAAGTGGCTTGTCTCCATTTAGACCAAAAATAAATAAGGTACTATAATGGTGTAACTCTGATGTCTTATCATACTTGTTTATAACTTATTACCTATGCATTGCAAAGAAGTAGATATTACACTTTTCATTATCTTTTCTTATAATTTGAGTTGAACACTTAGTTTGGTTAATAAATATTTATTTACCAAACTAAAGGGTATTGTACAGTAGGGTCAAGATGAGTGTTAAAACTGACAGCTCAGATTCAGCAACCTATGTGAGGTAAAAATTAAAGCTACTAGGCCTATAGAAATCACTTCGACAAGGATATTTTTGTTAGCCTAGCTCTCCTGAACTACTAGACGTCAAAGTCTTAGCTCTCATTTTCCACACGGTCAGAGTTAAAACTTGTTTTGACCAGACTGTAGCTTAAGATCAGATTAGCTAGCTTTTTTTAATTTTTAGTTTCAGTCATTGTACTTAATTTCTCTAAGTATGCTGCTAATATCTGATTAATAGTAACTTTTCATAAACGTATCCTTATTTTCATCATCTGCATTGTACGGAAAAGTTAATATAACATTTTCAATCAAGTAGAGTAAAACAATAAATTGAGGATTCAGCATAAAAAATAAATAAGTAAGAACAAGTAGTTAAAATAAAAAATGTATTTTTATTTCTTCAATAAACACATTACATAAAATTCTAATGGCAATAAGTTAATGAAGTAAATAATTATATAAAGAGCAGATTGATATAAATAATAAATATTAACTATGGTAATGATACAAAGGACATAGTATCCTAGCTCCTGTTTAACCCTTTGACTGCGGAGGTATCACCAGGTGATACCTAGCATTTTTAACTGAGTGGCGGGAGGTATTACAGTAGAGCGTTGATTATCTGAACGTTCAATTATCCAAACTGGCTTCATGAAAAAAAAAAAAAATAATAAAATAAAAGCCACCATCTAATTTATTCCTAGAATGAGCGGTGCTTATTTACTAAAAAAAAATTGTTTCTAAAAACTAACTTTAGTTTGTCTATGTAATTTGTGGAATCATTTACAGCATTTTTCGACATAAAAAAAAAAGAAAAATGGAAATTAATACGGCTGAAGAAAGGTGAAACGATCAGGCATTAGCTATCAATTTCGGTTTTGGAAAATCAACGATTACGGGGAGTTAAGAAATAAATCTGACCATCACTACGCATGCACTTCATCTTGACTTTAAAGTTTGTAAAACTACGAAAAATCAGAATTGTTGGAAGATGCTGCATTCACTTGTTTTTTTCCAAAACGGACCTCTGGACAGCCCATGTCTGGACCAATACTGTGTGAAAAAGCAGTGGCATTAAACATGAAGCTTGGTGGTGGCTCTTCATTCATCGCCAGTTCTGAGAAACTAAATACTTTCAAATTACGACATAGGATTCGGAAAATCAAGATTCATGGTGAAAAATTAAGTAAAAAAATAAATACATGAAGTAAGTAGACGAGTATTAAAACTTTCTTCATGCCAAATTAAACTTAGGTGATACAACTTTTTTTCACTATCTACAAGATAAAGAAATTAAGATATTTGCATAAACGTGGTTGATTATTTTTACATCTTCTCTTTTAATTTTTTAGTGTATTTTGATTATCCGAATTTTTGACTATCTGAACAACCCCAAAAAACATTAGTTCGGATAATCGACCGCTCTACTGTACTTGGTGATACCACATGGTTTAGAAAGGTGTGCGTTATTCGAGAGAGGGGATAACGGAACTTCTTCAAACAAGTTCTTTAGTGATGCGGCCGCCTCAGAGATACACCCAACATCATTTCACTCGTTTACTCCTGCTATGCTGGTTAGCAGACCTCTTATTTTTCAGACCCGCAACACTTTAGCCCCTGGTTAGACCCTAAGGGAAAGGTCCCTCAGTCAAAGGGTTAAGTAAAATGATTTTACAAGAGTTAGCGTTACAAAAAGAAAATAGCTCAGTAAGTTAACACTTGTGAGCATTAGTTTTCATAGTAATGTAATACAATTTAACACAAATCTCGTTAGATACAACTAACAGATTTAAATCTCAAGCCCTTGCCAGAATGAAGAAAATAACTACAGTTACTGGTTGAGCAATGTCTCCTGATTGTAAAGATCAGAGCAGATTGCTTTCGTAGGCGATCAGTAACTAGCCGTCAAGTGGCTTATATCATGTTGACATCGGCTTTATTTCATACACACACTTCCTCTTTATTTCACCGCACCTTTCAAACAAAAAATATCAATCCACACTAGTCACATGCAAATGTTAATTTAATAGGTGTAGGAGAGTAAAAATCTCATTAAAAATTAATCTTCCATGACCATGATCCAATATTCAGACAGTTCTTCCTCCTTTATCTCTGGGATTTCTTCACCATTATCTAAAAAAAAAAGAGAGAGAGAGAGTTTATAAATAAACATTTAAAATATTCACAACAAATATATATCGGTGACGACTGATGACATTGGGTTCAAAACAAGAGTTGACTTTGTTTGTCATTTCTAAACTTAGATTCTAATTCTTTCATAATTACAGCAAGAGAATTAAAATAAATAATTGTTTTTTACATCTTTAACAATCAAAATATTATTAATTACTTTTTATAAAATTATCATATATTAAAGTCCATGGTTAAAATCTGTTTTCAACCTTGGGTGGTCACATTAAAATTTCAGGATTCGGTTGAAAAAAGATCTTTACTATACAGTAATAGTAAACGTTAATTTGTTTTCTTCAATTTTGAAAGGGTTTTTGGATTGAGTTTACGATGGTAAAATAATACTTAACCTCTTATACTAATGTTAATATTAATATATGACAGCTTAGATTTGTGGTTAATTATTTATTAGCAATAAATGTAGCATTCATAGCAATTAACCACCTTATTATTCGTCCATAATTAAACCAAAAATTTCCTATCATTACTTAGTTTCCGCAGTATTAAATTGTTCCTTAATCTACAGGGTGTATGGAGCTAATATGGAACAGCAAAATATCTCCAGAATCATGATAGATAGAAAGATGCGGTTTTCAGAGTTCGATAAAGGCTAAAAAGGCGCATCTTGAACATATGCTGAACATTTTCTGTGTGCAGCAAACAAAATAAACAAAAAGTGAATAGGAAGCCATATGTTTAAGACTGGATTTGGATTCTATGGCTAAAAATAAGACTTTTTTACTCTTGGAAATTTTTCGCTCCGACCATTAGTTTGCCGTCTGGAGAGCTCTGAATGTGTCAAAATTGAAACTTTAAGTCCATTTTACAGCTAAACTAATGGATTTAGGAAAAAAAATCAAGAGACAAAAATTCTTATTTTTAGCCATAGAATGCAAATCCATTCTTAAAAAGATGCATTATTCATATTTTTTTTTAACTTTTTGAGCCCTGCTGAACACCTTTTTTAGGGGGGAAAAAAGTTACGTATAAGGTATGAATTTTTGATTGGTTTTGGATTCTATGGCTAAAAATAAGAATTTTTTGTCTCTTGATTTTTTTTCCTAAATCCATTAGTTTAGCTGTAAAATGGACTTAAAGTTTCAATTTTGACACATTCAGAGCTCTCCAGACGGCAAACTAATGGTCGGAGCGAAAAATTTCCAAGAGTAAAAAAGTCTTATTTTTAGCCATAGAATCCAAATCCAGTCTTAAACATATGGCTTCCTATTCACTTTTTGTTTATTTTGTTTGCTGCACACAGAAAATGTTCAGCATATGTTCTAGAAGCGCCTTTTTAGCCTTTATCGAACCCTGAAAACCGCATCTTTCTATCTATCATGGTTACGGAGCTATTTCGCTGTTCCATATTAGCTGGGACACCCTGTATAGCAGGATTACAATGAGATTTAATTCTGACACCAAGGGAACATAAAAAAATGGGGGAAAGCTTAAGATTTTGACAACTATAAGGTTGGGCAAACTAAAGAAAAAAAAATGGCACTGGCCCTCAGAGTAACTGTACAGTGGCTTGATTTTTACCCCCATACAGGTAGCCACCTAAATTGACAGAATTAACTCTAATTTAATAGTCTCTTACTACAGACACACATGTCTTACTTGCCCACCTTAAAGACCAATACGCTTTTTAAATGTGATTATTGATTATGTTATATCAGTGGCTCATCAACCCGGCGCTCTCAGTGGACTTGTAAATACGCCTTCATTAATGATAAAACCCAAATTGTTATTCAGCCCACCACACTACCCCTCCTTCAAAAACTTAAGGTCCTTCGAAAGTTTGGACCTTTAGTTTGCTTGTCAACCATGGATTAGATGTCCGGCATTTCAAATCTTACATTACCCCCTTGTAGACAATAAGATTGCCAACCCCTTTGGTATATTATAATAATCAACTTAAAGTACATACCTGGAGGAGTAGGAGGGTTCAGCGTAGGAACTGGTAAAGCTCTATTTGTCAACCATCCTTCCCGATTTCTACCTTCAAAATATTTTGTCTCAAAATGTTTACTACATACAACATATTCCCTATAATATGTAGCGGGGTTAATAAATGATCTTAACAAATCCTTATTCTTACAGAAGTTTATCCATTTTTGTCGCCTGAAATAAAAATTATACCAAAGTTAAAACAATACAGATAAGATTTAACACGAGTATTTTTTTAAATGTACTACCAGACTGAATTTTTCAAGCTGATTTCCAATAATACAGGGGTTTTAAAATAATAAGCAGACACAGCTGAACTGAAGGAGATGATATGGTCAAGAATCACCTGGCAGCGCAACTTAATTTATACACTTGGGAGATTATACATGCCCCCACTTGGAGGTTAGGTGATTTATCAGTAAATCTGCACTATTTGGCCCACTAACTTCTTATTGTCCGATTTACTTGGAATTTTTTTTTAAACTGTTCCTTTTTATATATTAAAAACGATTCCGGTTGTACCATCTCATTAAATTCAATAGTTTCTTCGTAAAACAATACGTAAAAATGAAGTGTTCAGTGCTGTTTAGAGAAACAAATTATTTTTAACAGCCGCTCCGCACCGCTTCACGGTGCTCCGCTCATTTTAGGAAGAAAAACAACTCTGCTGCATATAGACCAGGTAGATGTCCAAATCGAAGTATAAAATTCGCTAAATTATAACCTTAACTTTAGCCAAAAAATACGTATAATGTCAGTTCCTGAGAAAAATACGGGAAGGTTATAGTTAGTTTAGGTTAAGATTTGTACTTTTCGCCATAACCTTCCTCATTTCCCTAAGAAAGTGACGCTTTTACGTATTTTTTTACGAAAAAACTATTGAATTTAACGAGATGGTACAACCGGAATTGTTTTTAATATGTAAAAAGGAACAGTTTAAAAAAAATTGCAAGTAAATCGGACAATTAGAAGTTAGTGGGCCAAATAGTGCAGATTTACCA
>KZ651062.1:1471-19970 GCA_001010745.2 Gerris buenoi
AAAAAAATAAAATAAAAAAAATATGAAGTGTAAAAACTCTAAAATTAGTCCAGTTATCTCAAATGCCGAGATGCACCTGTGTGCCAATTTTCATGTTTCTACCTATAGTACCTAGTTTATGAATTGAAACAAGCAAACGGACAGACAGACAGAACCGTTATATAAGGTTTCTTTTTTTACTTTGTACCTACAGAAACCTAAAATCGCTGCTGTTTCGCAGCAGGAGAAGTCAGTACTTGGATAGGTGACCGTTCTGAACTGAACAGATGTAAACAAATTTTGACGTCATCAAAATTATCGCACTAATAAATAAATATATTCGCTTATAAATTTTAAACTAATAAATGGAATTTCATCGGTTTTTATATATTTGTTCTTTAATTTTTTCCGGTTCCGACAATATGCTATATGTCAATATCCTATTTATACTTTCGGTATTATTAAACGTCAAAGTTTAAAAATTAAAAAATTGATAACTTCAAAATGGCGACCAATATCAAAATGAAATTTAGTGGGCTTGTTTGTCATACCCAGAGGTACATTCGTGCTAAATTTCAACTCGATCAGGAGCACTTTCGATTTATTAAGATTTTTTCAAATTTTTGCTGACTAAGCAAACTGGGTTCAAGATGGCGGAAAAATTTGATTTTCCGGGCGGCACCACTTCAGGTAAGGACTGATTTTTGATTTTTCTGCCAAGTTTCAACTCTCTAGGTTAAATACCTTGGGCGCTACGATGATAACACACACACATACATACGTCATTCTGAAAACCTCTCAGGAGGTCTTAAAAACACCTAAAACGGATAATTCCGTTGAAATCTCGAAAAAAAATTTTTTGTGTGAAAACAATACTTTTCCTACTATAATAGGTAGTGAAAAAAAGTTCGCAACACCTGTGTGGAACGAAGTTTCTTGTACGCTTTTCATTAAATATAATTATAAAACCACACTACTAATTTTATGATGCTAAGTACGTAAGTTTAGGATAGTGATAAAATTGAGATATACTACGCTAACTACTCGTACTATGCTGGGTTAAGGCACAATTAAAAGAGCAGATTTATTTTTATTTTTTATTTATTTAATTTATAATGATTTACAAGTGCATTTACGCAATAATGAATAAAATAAATAAGTATTGAATATTAAGAAATTACACAATCATGATAAGTTGATAGTTAAAGAGAATGATTGTAATTGAAAGTCGAGTAGTGAGGGAGCCTCCTTGCATTCTAGCTATTCCACCCACCTCACTACACGCTCCGGACGTCTCCTTTTCAACAATTATACAATGTCTACTTCACTACAAAAAAACTTCTGCCTGTATCTAGTTAAAATTTTACAGGCCTGAAGTTTTATTAAAATCGTTGCATTAGAACGGTAAGATATCGATAAAAACATTGTTTTCTTTATTTTAAACGTTTAGGTCCGCATTAATAGTTTAAGCTATCTTCACAGCGGTGTCGCGATTTATTTTAATAAAAATTGTATTTAAAAAAGTTGTTTATCTCATCCAATAGATGAAGTTAGGATTTTTTCCTGTCCTAAAATTCCAATTTTAAATTTGTAAATACGTTTATGCGAGCGTTGCGCGCGAACGCTTGAGTGGATGACGTAGTCTAAAGAACTCGTCTGGGCATTGGTAAAATCATATAGCAAATTTCAACTAAATCGGTCAAATTTGACTCAAGTTATCGGCATTGGTCGATTTCGTGACGGCCCATTTCGTTACCGGTTATTTTTTGGATTTACTCTCGAGCGCCAGATGCTGTAACGTGCCATAAGGAACTTCCAAAAAAATTTGCTATAATGTGATCTCAACTAAATGCATTTGATAAACCTAAATCAAATCAAAAGAGAGTATGTCAGAAAATATTGACGTTACACTGTTACCATCTTTATTACGAAATTTAATTTTTAAGTTTTTGGTAGTCTTCATACTAGGGAAAGTTTAAATATCAATTTAAATCAAATTATTATCATTAGTAATAATGGGAGACAGACAGAGAAAAATAGTAAATCTTTATTAGTTAACTTAAAAGGCGGGAAGAAAGAACAGTCTGATAGTGGATAATCGATTTTGTTCGGCCAGTTTTGCGCCTATGAAAGGCGGATCGGTGGCGACAGACATTCATATACGTACATACAGATAGGAAAAAAGTTTTTAAGGGAAGGTTGCTCTTAATTTACGGACATAAACTTTTAACTGTTAAAAACATAAAATTGTTGTTCATCTGTTAATACCACAAAATTAAGAGACAGAGGAAGAGAAGAGTGAAAAGATCTTAAAGGTTTAGAGTTGTAGTTAAGACTTAAAAGTGTTAAAAGAAAACTAAGGGTTATTAATGTACTAAGGAGTACTAAGGATTATTCCGAGAAATGTACCTGGTGCAGTGCTATAATCTCTACATCTTGGTACATGTGCTGCAATAAATCTATTTTTATACGCGAAATGGAAGTTCCATAAAATCTTTATATTCCAGAAACAAATCACTTATCCTGGATTGCTATTTTGATTATATACGAGTGGAATAGATCTGTTAAAAATAATAATAAAATACAGCACAATATATTATTTTTCGTGGTGGCCTACCGCAATATTTTTATTAATGTGTTTTTATTTAGTTGTGCCGTCTAGAAATATCTTTATATTCCAAGCAATTAGTTGATTATTGATTATGTAAAGAAAATCTTCTGCTAAGTATTGCTTCTTGATTGATAATATTAGTTCCTTTCTCTTTCAAACCAAGAATAGAAAAACAAATAACAAATGCAAAAGAAGGAAGCAGGAAAGAAAGAAGGATTTAGGTAAAAAGGCGACGAGGAAAAACAGTGTGTGGCGTATTGTGTGGGCCAAGATCCAAGGACTAATACTGTATTGGACAGTAAGTCTCTTCACAAGGAAACCAGTGTAGCAGAGACCAGACAGTGGGTTCGCCAACTCCTCAGAGTCCGGCTTGTGAATGGAAGTGTTGCTCCAGCGGCCAGGCAAGCTTCATTCAGTGGGCACCACTGCGTGGGTATCTCTCCATGAATGAAACAGTCTCACAGACTCCATATAAGGACATGGCAAGGGTTCAAATCCAACCCAGGCTTGATTGTATTTCTTCCACTTCTTTTATTTGATTTCTTTTTTCCAAACAACGTTTGTCTTCTTTTTTTTAAAAAAATGTATTTATTTCTTTTTTTTATACTTTTAATTCCATTAGGAAACTTGTGCTCTTTTATTTCTTATTAAAGTTTATGCAAATTGTTTTTAGTAAAAGACCATTTGTGAATATTTAGATTAGAAGTGGGAAAAAAAAAATATTCGAAAACTGGTCTTGGAATGTCGTTACTGACTTGTAAGTTTATTTCATTCCTTTTGAGACAATCCAGGGCTAAAAGTAAATGAGAATCTCGACTTTATAATATCGCTTCGTTGTTTATCAGCGAGTTGATTATATAGACAGGATTATGGTTCGTGTCACATTAGATTTTATCACCCGGCTTTTAACTAATTATCTTAATCTCCTTTTTTATTGAACTAATAATTCCAATACTTATTCAGTTAAAGCTTTATAAAAATACTAGGTAGAATTAAATATAATTGTTATTCCTGTTATTTATTTAGAAAGCCTTATTTGTGGGCCTACAATCTGCTCTGTTATTCGTTTTTATACGTACTAGGATTTAAACTTCTTTTTTTAACCAATAAAAACAAATTAAGCTATTTCATTTTTTTAAATCAGCTAATATTTACTTGGTTACTGCATTTATAGGTAAAAATAATTTAAACATGTTTTTTAATGGTTTATTATTATTTGTATAATCGAGCCCCGTCGACGCTCCTCGGAATTATTTTTTTATTGCTAAGCTAAAGAAACCACATTTTTTGCAATAAAAATAAATTTTTGTTTTGATTTTTTGATCTATCAGGTATAATAACTTATTCAAATTAATAAAAAATAATAAAATAAAGCCCGTTGCCATGGGCCTAACGGCTCGTTATGTATAAGTCAACAAGGGTTATTTAGTTTTATTTTTGGCATTGAGTAATTCTTATATAGGTTATCACTGATAGTTATAATTTTATTTATCAATGAAGATTATAGCGTAGAATTTAATTTGTTGTGAGAAACACTTGGTATGGTTTCAACACTAAGCAATCGCCGGCAAAAGAACATAAAATTCTTAAGAGTTTATAAATAGAAAATCGAATACATACGTAGATGTGTACAATACAATTGATCCAATAAATAAATAGCCATTTATGAAAATATTCAGCTAGTGAAGTAGTTTATTATATACGTAAGTTATTATAAAGTGCTAGTAAGTAAATAAGAATTGTGAAATAGCGTAGCTGATTTAGCTTACTAGCATCTCGCCTATGATTCAAGTTTGAACACCGATATATCAGGTGCAAGTTCGAAACCCAGAAAGGTAAGATATATTACACACTGATGATAATCACATCGAGTAGAGGTGTCAAATTGTCGCCCACTCATCCAGTAATAACTTAATATTGTGTTTTAATAGAAACAGGAAGAAGAAATAAACATTTTATAGTTTGATTATATTAATATTTTAAAAGATTCTATGTATCAAAGAGAAGTCACATAATAAAATAGAAATAGCAATACAATCTTCTTGCAGCTTGGCAGTTTGCCGTATGCATTCTTTTGTTTAGCATACTAACGGTTATAGATTCAACAATACCTATGTTTTGGTGGTTATGCTGTATTGTTTTTCTCTGGCAATTGACAATATCTTTTTTAGGGGACAGTAGAAATCCCCCCTTAAAATACCAGGTGTCCCAGGGAATAGATCATTATATCTGCATTATCTTCTTATTAATTTTTGTTCTCTGAGAGGAGAGTATGAGTTATACCAACTTGAGTCTAAATTATAACTTTACAATAGAATCATTTATATGCGATATTTTTTATTTGTTTCCTTTTTATTGTTTTGGTAATATTCTTACTTCCAAATAAATACTCAGATTTTTAAGCCTGTTTCTATAGTAATTTAATTACCGAGAAGTTTACTTTAATTAGACTAAAGTCGAAATCTTCTTACAGTCACCACATTTTGATGATATGACCTAAAACGCTTTCCTGCTATAAAATAGCGGTTTCGCATTTTAACATCAACACTTTCTATGAGAGCACTGGTGTAATGGTGTATAAATTTAACATTTATTTCAGATCTTCGTGACTAAAAATATACATACTTTCTAGTCCATACTTATATTTTAGGGGATGATATTATATGGTATCATTAGGTCAACCTAGAATTTTGGATGATTTAATATTATGAGTCATTAGTCGTTCAAAATTAAATCGGTATCTATTTCTCCGAAACAATTTGGTCTTGTATTGTTAGAATTAGAGCAGTTAAATATATTATTTTTATTTTCATTTCCCGTAAATAAATTAGATATTATTAAATTAGTGCGTGTGTGATAGCATTATTTTTGGATTTTTTTTTTTTCGTTAATACTATATGCCACTCACAGAGAGTAATTACATATATATATTTTTTTAAATGTTCTGCATAATATATATACAGGGTGTCCTAGCTAATATGAAACAGCGAAATATCTCCGGAACCATGATGGATAGAAAGTGCGGTTTTCAGGGTCCGATAAGAAAAAATGCTAAACATTTCCTGTGTTCAGTAAAAGTAAGTGCAGTTTACATACTAAAAAAAAAATCGGGTACGGGGTACCTCGGAACATTTCCTCACTTCAGACATGGCCTCTCCTGCTGCTTCGCAGCAGAAGTAAGAAGCATTGGACGTGGTCAGTACTTGGATGGGTGACCGTTCTGAACTAACTGATTTATTATCATTCTTTTTAAAAAAAACCTTATTTTTAATATCAATATTTTATTTAATTATTTGAAGTTTGGCGGTATTTTGACAGATGTAAACAAACTTTGACGTCATCAAAATTAAGACACTAATAAATAATTATATTCGCTTATAACTTATAAACTAATTAATGGAAATATATCGTTTTTTTTTTTAAATTTGTTCCTTAATTTTTTCCGGTTCCAATGATATGCTATATGCCAAAAACCTATTTATACTTTCGGTATTATTAACCGTCAAAGATATAGGTAGTGAGGAAAAGTAAAAAAGTGAATAGGAAGCTATAATTGAGCAAATTTTCGAAGAAAATTAAGCTATTGCAATGGCTTCAAAATTTGTGTAATATGAATTTTTGAAAAATTTTTTCCATGGAAATCCGTTATATGCCATTCTGAATCGATTCCTAAATTTTAACACTTTTTTTATGTACGTATTATGAATATATGTGTCACTCCAGACGATATCTCCCGTTAGGATGGACTTAAAAATGTCAAACAAATTTTAAAATGTCAATAATATCAAAAAAAGGATGAGTCCGTTGACCAGAATTTTTGGACTTCACATAGGGGTCAAATTTTGACAATTTTGGGTGAAAAATAGCATAAAATCTTTTTTTTTCCCATTTTACCCCCTTTAATATGAAAATATGATACATGTGTACATAACAACAATTACTGTACTCTTAAAGAGCTTTCCAACGGCATGCATATTAAAGCGTAAATACTATGTTGACTTTTGTACCCCATACCTGTGTGTACCAAAAAATGTTTTCGACTATAGACCTGGTGAAAGCATATTATCAAATACCGATGGCAGAGGAAGATGTAGCGAAAACCGCTATTACTACCCCCTTCGGATTATTCGAGTTCCCATTGAGGAGTCTTGGTCTTTGTAACGCTGCCCTAACGTTCCAGCGCTTTATACACGAAATTACCAGAGGGTTGGACTTCTGTTTAGCATACCTAGATTATGTATTAGTTGCATCAGAAGACGAAGGGGAACATCTAAGGCACCTAGAGCATTTGTTCGAGCGATTTAGGAAATATCAAATGTTGATTAACCATGAAAAAATTATTTTTGGTAAGGATAAAGTAAAGTTATTAGGCCACTTACTCTCGAAAGACGGCATCGAGCCATTGCCTGACTAGGTAGAATCAATAACTAAATTTAAAAAGCCTGTAACGGTCGATGAACTGAGACGTTTTCTCGCGATGCTTAACTTTTACAGACGATTTTTACATAATATTGCAAAATTACAAGTACCATTATTGAAATATCTAAAGGGGAGCAAAAAAACGGGACCGAAGAGACTAGCGCAGCGTTTGAGAGATGCAAAAACGCATTAGCGACCAAAACGTTGTTAGAGCATCCAAATCCAGATGCCAAACTTTCACTACTAGTAGATGCCTCCGATGTAGCTCTAGCAGCTGCGCTCCAGCAGGAAGTGGGTGGTACAGCCCAACCCCTAGGATTTTTTTCAAGGAGGCTTAGTGACACGGAAAAATGATATAGTGGATATGATAGGGAGCTGCTCGCAGTTTTTTCTGCGATAAAGCACTTCAGGCATATGGTAGAGGGCAGACAATTTACAATTTTTTCAGATCCTAAGCCGTTATCATTCGCGTTTAATCAAAAAGCAGATAGAGCTTCCCATAGGCAAGCCCGGCAATTAGACTATAAGAGCTATATTATTATTAGTTTACCAGCGATATTTGACATAATTCGGACAAGGACAATACGGTCGCCGATGTATTGTCACGTATAGAGACGATATATATCACGTATAGAGACGATATTGGTACCCCAAATAATTTATTACGAGGACGTAGCCACAGCTCAGACTTCAGATCAGGAACTTTAATCGCTTTTAACATCAGAAACCTCATTACATCTCAAAGCTACCACCTCGCAAAATTGTCAAAAGCAAATCATCTGCTATGTAAAAAGTTCACAAACACGGCCATACATACCAAAACAGTTTAGAAATATAGTTTTTGACGCCATACACTCCCTGGACTCTAGGGGATACATGTATTGTTTAACGATCATTGATAGGTTTACAAGGTGGCCGGAGGCTATCCTAGTGGAAGGAATACAATTAATTTTTGTTCTATAAGAATTCTTTCAATTTAAATAATTACATAGCATTACCTTGTCCACAATTTATTTAAAGGCCCGTTTACACTTTGATTAGTGCGAGTGTTTAGTGCAAGTGTTTAGTAAAAACATTAAATCCGTTTGGATTGGACACCATATGTTTAGTGAATGTGTTTAGTAATTTTGCGAGTGGACATGTTTACAAACATGCACTGTTTAGTGGAGCTGCGAGTAGGATTCCCCACTCCAAACTAGATGTTAGGTTTTTTTTATTTTTATTTTTTTATTTTGTAATTGTACAATTATTAACAGCGATCATAGAATCCTTACGGAAAGATTTCTAACTCCCCTCTTTATCTACCTGTCTTAGACTACTAGCGCTCCACGGGAAGGTGCGGTTAATATTGTCACTAAATCTTTTACACCATTAAAAAGATTTCGAGCTTTTTAATTCAGAAATAGATTAATAAATTATTTGGGTCAATTTCCTGGAATCGAACTCGGGAACTTTCGCATTTTAGACGATCGCGCATCTCATTCGGCCACCGAGGCTGTTATTTTTATGATAGTTTATTTACAGTATAGTATAAATGTCAAAAGATCATAAGTAGTTTACAATTTTAACCACCATCTTCCCGTGGAGCGCTAGTGCTCTTACACCTCTAGAATACTGGAGTTGGATACCCCTGATTATTAATAAGTAACATATTTCATTTGATTAGTCAAAAAACTGTCACAATGTGTCAAAAATCAACAAAACAGTGCCCCTCCCACAAAAAAAGAATAAAATAATAATTGTACATTAAAAATAAAAAAAAATCCTTAAAATAAAACTAACTCCTAATCACTTGCATTCAATACTGTTGGACACTACTAAACACTAAACATTCGCACTAAAAACTTGCAAAATTTACTAAACACTTGCACTCGCACTCGCACTAATCAAAGTGTAAACGCGGGCCTTTATGCCCCGAGTTAGCAATCAGAATAGGAAACTCATCAACCCGGCCAAGTTTCTAAATCCGAAATCTCCGTCCACCATCAGATGCCTGCTTCTACTGTGAACTGTGACTATACCCCTTTTTAACAACACGCAGTCAATTCGTGCAGCTGACTTCTGCTTTTGAATCAGCTACGAAATGAAGCGTACCTTTAGAGATCCATGACATTGTTGCATTCTTCTATGATTTAACTTATGATTATATTTTGGAGGCAGTAAAGTTAAAACTCTGGATTAAAACTAATCAGTCTATAGTTAATTAGATATGCATGTACGATATAAGAAGACTGACATTTATGTAATTGTCTCACTAACATTGAATAACACCTAAATGTCAACTACTATAAAGTCGTATAGATACTTAAATTGTTAATATTTAGGTGTATAATATTGTAAATAATTATGCAGTAATGCAGACTTTCAATATACACCTATAAGTTTATAGGAGTGGTTTGCATTTGGTTCTGTGTTAAAAATGCTTTACTCCATACCATAAATCATTCTTTTTTTAAGTCAGAAGAAACGTAGGTGTTGAAAATGGTGTTTTATTAGTATTTGAAATACATGTTTAATTTGATTTGAATTCCAAATTTTCAACTCGGCATATGGGTTTTATATTTTATCAACTTATATCGTTGAATTTTCAAGAGGTATATAATTACTAGAGTGTTTTCTTATTTTATTGCTTTTGAGTAATATTTTTGTTGTTTTCGGAAGGCTAGCAAGCTTTCTAATACAAGGTTTATGCATTTTTTATAAAACATATACTTACTTTGATTTGATACTCTTTGATGTTTTTAAGTTTTGTATCATAGTTTAATTAACATTATTGTCGATGTACTGTATTTAATAATATGGCTTAATTTAAGTCTGATAATTTCTTAAAATTATAACTGGAGAAGGAACAAGGAAACAAAAAACATACTAAGGCCAAGAACTATCGAAGATGCATTTACAAAATAACTAGCAAATATAAAATATTAAAGTATTCTAATCAAATCAACTAATAAACAGAAAAATATAACAAAGAACTAACTAAGCAACAATCATACAGAAAAACACAATTATAAAATTTAACCAAATCTGTTTCAAAACAACGCTTAAGAGTTGCCAAGACTGAAGGAAGAATAAGAAGATAGAGGATTTGGCTTGGAGTAATCATTTTCAAGAATTGCTATCTCAAGTGTCGAGGAATAAAAATTACCAAATATTGTGGAAACACTAAGAATTGCCTAGACCCATAAATAATGGGAATAAGATGGGGAATTCTTCTAAAAATTACGAAGATTGGAACGGTTTGTCACATTAACTATGATTTTACGAAGTAAATTAATAATTAGAAATATTCATTGAGTGAACCTTTATTACTTATGGTTTTTAAAGCGAACATTTCTAAATCTTAAATTGAAATATCTCAAAGCGTAAGATATTTTAATGTTCATATCTTGATTAGAGTTGAATGTCTGATGAGATTTCCGGATTGTTAAGAGCTCCGTAGTTGTTAATTCCTACCAACCTGCTAGCGGGATCCGGAACCCACGCGAATTCCTCTGCCCATTACTTCGTTAAAAGTTAAAAAGGAAGATTCGTCATTAAGGTATTGATTTCTTTTCTACCACAAAGCAACTATAGGTTTAGCTTTAGTAAACATTTTAATCTTTTTAGTTATTTTTTATACGTTGGAGAAAATATTTAGTTATTTCTTGTGTATATACAATGCAGTATGTGTAGAAAGTGTTATTGTGTTGAAAAACTTTTTGGTTTTGTTTTGTGATATTTATGGATATTTTTACTCACGTATGGTACCCCATTTATGTATAATATATCTATCTATATATACATACATAAAATCTAAATACGACTTATCTCGATGTCTCTGAAACCACTGGTCCATGAAATTNTATGTCAAAGAGGAGGAAATAATGTTCGTTTTAGACTCTGGATCAACAGATCACCTAATAGGAAGGCAGTATGTTAGTCTGATGCATGATATTTGTAAGCTAGAGCAACCAATCAAAATATCTGTTGCTAAAAATGATGAATGTTTGATAGCTGAGAGTATAGGAAATATAGCTCTAAGATCTGATAATGACACGAATGTAACTATAAGTGGTGTACTGGTAGTAAATAATCTAAAGAAAAATTACTGATAAAGGACTTAATGTGTGATTTTTAGTGGAAACAGGTTTAAAATAAAGAAAAATAGGGTTGACATGTTGACAGGCGTAAGAGGAAAACTTTATGAAATAAAATTTAAGGCCTGTAGAAGGGCAGATATATCTGTAACAGATTGGCATAAGAATCTCGGGCATGCAAGTAAACAGTCAGTGAATACCTTGATTAATCAAGGGAAGATAAAAGTAACGGACAATAATAAGAACATAGAAGACTGCGAGGCTTGTATACAAGGTAAGATGACAAGGAAACCTTTTAAGAATACTAGAACCCGAGCTATGAAACCTCTTGATCTAGTACATACAGATGTGTGTGGACCCATATCACCTGCAACTTATGATGGATATAGATATATATTAACACTGATAGATGATTACTCACATTTTGCTGAGGTCCACTTGATGAGAACTAAGGATGAAACATCAGGATTAGTTAAAGGGTATATACTGAGGGGAGAAAATCGTTTTGGGAGATGTGTAAAACCTATGCGACTGGATGGAGGAAAAGAGTATGAAATTAAAGAACTAAGAGCATTCTGTGACAGTAAAGGAGTATTTTTAAACGTGACTATCAGATACACTCCCCATCTGAATGGTGTAGAACGTTTTACAGAACATTGCTAGATGCAGTAAGAGCCTCCATAATAGAATCAGGTATGGGAAAACAGTTCTGGGGGAAGGCTGTATATCATGCTGTTTATGCGATTAATAGAAGACCGACCAGAGCGTTAAAAGAAGATGAACTACCTGCAGAACTCTGGTATGGTCACAAACAAAATCTAGATAAATTAAAACCTTTTGGAATAAGAGCATACTCCAGACTCCCTAAGCAGCTAATAAGTGGAAAGTTAGAAGCAAGGACCGTACCTTGTAGGCTTCTTAGTTATGCCACAGAGGGTTATAGATTGTGGGATGAAAAGAATAGAAAGCTTATCAGAAGCAGAGACGTGAAATTTCTTGAACCGAATAATAGTGTAACTGTGACAGTACCGCGAGATGATGGTAACACTAGTAAGAAGGAAGATGAAACAGATAGCAATGATCCGAATGAAAATTCAGACAGTAGTGAATCTCAAAGTGGTAATAAGACTGAGGATGAAAACGAAAAGAAAATAGAGAAAAGAAAGGTCAGGAAACCAGCGTGGATGGATGATTATGAAATGTATGAAGCTGAAACTTTTGAAAACATAAGTTTTAAGGACGCTATGAAATCTGGTTGGGAAGATGCCATTAACACTGAAAGGCAAAATATTGAAAAGAATAAGACTTGGACTGTTGTAGAAGACAAAGGTCAACCCAGAATAGATGCTGCTTGGAAATTTAAAGTTAAGACTGGAGATGACGGTAAACCTTTAACGAAGGCAAGATTAGTAGCTAGAGGATGTAAACAGGCTAAAGAAACCTATGGAGACTTGTATGCACATGTTCCAAGAATGACCACTATAAGAGCTGTGTTGAGTAAAGCGGTGAGTGAAAAGCTGGAAGTACAACAAATGGATGTGAAAGCAGCTTACTTAAATGGAGTCCTTACAGAAGATGTATTTATGACCGTACCAGAAGGTTTTCCTGATGCCGGAAAACTATGCAAACTGGAGAAGGCACTGTATGGGCTGAGGCAGGCCCCCAAGGTTTGGATAGAGAGATTTAAAACTCATATGTTGAAGCTTGGATTTATGTGTTCAAAGGTTGATCAATGTCTATACATAAAGAACACAGAAAATGGACCAGTCTTTGTTGTGAACTATGTAGATGATTTAATCCTGGCTGGAAAATTGAAAGAGGTCCATGAGGTTAAAGTGCAATTATTAGAGGAATTTGAAATGAAGGATATAGGAGAAGTGAGATATTTCCTTGGTATGCGAATAACAAGAGATAAAGGTAGAGACAGGCTAATGATTGATCAGAGTGAATACTTAAAAAAGGTTCTTGAGAAGTATGGCATGTCAGATTCAAAAGGAAAAACTACCCCAGCTGAACAGCGGTTAGATCTACCTGATTGTGAGAAAGGCCAAGAAGTCAATAGGGAGCTTAAAGAGAGATATCAGGCCGTTATAGGAAGTTTGACTTATATTATGGGAGGAACAAGGCCTGATATTTGTTATATAGTTAACTACCTGAGCAGATTTCAACAGAACCCAACTGAACAACACTATACAGCTGTAAAGAGAGTTCTTAGATATCTAAGAGGAACAACAAATGTAGGACTTGTATACTCAAATGGAGAACAGTTAAATCATACTCCTATATGGCATCCTGGTCTTAACCAACCACTAAAAGGATGTTCTGACGCATCATGGGCTGAGTCAAAAGACAGAAAGAGCACTACAGGATATTGCTACTGGCTCAGGGGAAATCTAATTTATTGGCGCACTCAGAAGCAACATTGTGTAAGCTTGTCTACTTGTGAGGCAGAGTATGTGAGTTTATCATCTGCTATTCAGGATGGAGTTCATTTGAAAAATCTTTGTAATGAGTTATTAATTGACTGTGAGAAGGTTATCGTGTTTGAGGATAATAGATCCGCAATAGCAGTTGCTAGAAATCAAGAGACCAAGAGGTCTAAACATATTGATTTGAGGTGTCATTACATAAGAGATCTTGTAGAAAGGGATAAGGTAGAGCTGGTGTACATAGATTCTGATAACCAAATAGCTGATGTTTTTACAAAGTCATTGGGAAAAGCTAAGTTTCAAAAATTCATTAATGAATTAGGTCTAGGACATTCTGTTATCCCTTTAGGCCAAAATTAAGGGGGATTGTTGGAAATATAATTTTTCCCTAAGTGAAATCACCATGGCAACAACCTTACTGTTGTTATTGTTCTTTATGTCATTGCCTTTCACATGTATTGTTTTTTGTTAAAATATTTTGTTATCAATTATAATGTTCTTGAACGTGAAAATGCTGTTATTTCTTCAATACTTTTGTAATTGAAAGTAACAATATCCGTTAATCTAACTATCTAGTAAGACAAAATGACATTTAGTCCAATGTATTTTAGGACAAAGGAATATTTTACTTGGATTAAATAATAAATTAATACAATTGAAACCAAAAATTGCCAAATGGATAATATGGACATAACTTTGAGTACAACACTACAAGTTTCGACGTATGTTACTATCGCCACGAAGACTGTACACATTCCCGTCAGTTCTGTGACGTTGAATTACATGATAGTTCTATCGTGAGAGAACATTACCGTGTAAACTGCTTAAGGAAAGCCACAATACCTGGAGGGATACTACCCTAGAGACATCTAGCGTCTTTTAATGGTAGTTAGTAATTCGCCCTGTCTCTACTAGGTGTCAGTAGTGTAGATGTTTTCTTCCCATTACTTCTATATTCAGCTAACTGTTATAATATGTATCAAAACACACATAAAATCTAAATACTACCTACTAATTAACTGATTGATTAATATTACTTTGGAACTATTGGTCTTATCAGCATGAAATATTTTTGGTATTTTCTTATTAGCTTCTGTAGAATAGTCGAGATACAATTCCAATTGAAGATTTTCTTAAGTGGACTTGAAAGGTTTTCTTATCAGGAGTGGAGTTAGGTGTTAGTTGGAATTAAAGTCCGTTTTATTTCTTTTTTATTTTATTTTAACAAAGCTTTATTTTGCTGTAATTATTATTACATTCCAATGTTTCTGATAAGTTAGAAATTAAGGGTTTCGTCTTTTATTGCAATGAATTACAATTAAGGATTTTTTCTATTTAATCCATAAGTAGATTGGGGAGAAGTTTTTTAGAAATAGGGGATTTAATTAGTAGTTAAATCCCTAATGTTATTAAATTATTACATTTATTTTTGTAACATTTAAGAAAGAAGCAGTGCTCCAAGTATTGTTGAAGTTGAGAAATAAATAATACACGGATGATTTATATTGTAAACGATACGTCTCACGCTCACTTTATATTTTGACACATAAATTTATATTATTATAAATATTATATAAATAATTACATATAATTGTATATTGTATATAAATAATAAATTAAATAATACACTTCATTTTTGACACATCCTAATACATATAAGCAACAAAATACCCTAATTTATTAAACCTAACTTAAATCAGTGCACTTCATACACTCTAGTAAGTATAACTATGTAATAATACCTACATCCAAGCTTACCTATATCCAACTTCAAAGTTTCTTTTCGAACAGCGCCTAATTTAGTCTTAGGTTAACATAACTAAGTCTCATAATCTGTTGGAGAAATAAAAACTACAAGGATATATTATATATTTTATTATAAAAATAAATATATTGTCTGTCTGTCTGTCTCTTATGCCTACCTAAACCGCGCATCCGATTGCGATGAAACTTGAGGGAATGGTTGGACGGTTGGACACTTGCCTGGGAAGGTTTCTAAGTTGGTAAAACTATGTTCCGACAGATAGGAACCCGGGCTGCGCCGGGAACTTCAGCTAGTATTTTATAAAAGATAGATCTCACGCGCACTGTATTTTAATAAACTGCATACAAAAACAATATAAACAAGTGTCAATCTAACATTTGGACACATCTTAACATAAACAACAAAAACAAAATTCCCTTTGTACGACGTACAGAAACCTTATATAGCGGCTCTGTCTGTCTGTCGGTCCGTTGGCTTGTTTCAATTCATAAACTACTATAGAAACATCAATTTCGGCACATATTGCATTTCGGTATTTNTAGTTATTTCTTGTGTATATACAATGCAGTATGTGTAGAAAGTGTTATTGTGTTGAAAAACTTTTTGGTTTTGTTTTGTGATATTTATGGATATTTTTACTCACGTATGGTACCCCATTTATGTATAATATATCTATCTATATATATATATATATATATATATATATATATTCAAACTTAGACTGTATGTGAGTGTGTGTACAAATACAAATATTTTAACTAGCTTATTTAAATTCCATTTAAACAGTATAGTATATTTATCAATAATTCAAGGGAAAAAATTATAATATTGTGTTTATTAGTGATTTATTAAAATTAATGTAAAACTACTTAATTCTTTTTTCTTCGGATTCAATAATTGCGCAATATATTGATTCAAGAAATATTGTTTATTTTGCAATAAACTTCTTTTTTTAATTATAATATGAATAAAGTAGTAGTGAACAGACGCTCAAAAGATAAGCGCTGGCTTATAAATTGTAAAACCCTGAGTCCTAAATTTTAACATAGGTGTGACGCTGTGCATAAATATATATTTTGTTTTTTAATATAATTATTACGAATACTTATATATGCAAGATAATACATTTATCTATTTAAAGTTAACACTGAACAAAAGTTGCTAGAGTTTATTTATATTTGTTTATTATAGATTTTATTATAAGGACAACTCTTTTCTAATAACAGTTACTGATTGAGGCACATAAACTATGATAATTAATTTCAGTTCATGTAATGTCTCAAGGTATTATATTGTGTCCTATAACACCTTGTCTGATTTTATGAATTCGACTAGTTCACTCGGATCGCATTTTATAACTGTAGTAAAAATCACGACATAATATATGTGTTAAATATAAATTTGATACTATCTCTAATTAGTATTATTATCAATAGCCTTGTTTGTATATTATTCGTGCCTTGTTTGTGTGCGTGCCCTTCGCTCATTTTCTTGACCTTGTAATAACTGACATGGTTTTTCCTCTTTTAGCCCTTCTCACGCGCCCTAAATGCTTTTCTATTGTCGAATTAAAAAGAGTGAAGAAAAAGACAACCCCGACGCGCTAAATAAAATCGATTCCTATCATTTATATCGAGGTCATCAATTATTTTGTTTTCTATCTTGTTGGAGGTAGAAGGACACAAAGGGGTTTAGAAGGGACACGATGTTGTTACCCCCATTATTGTTCCTTATAGAAGGGTCTGAAGGTCGTCGTCAAGCTGTGTCGTGGTGCACGCCTCACGCATTTCACTCCTCCCCCACTCCTACTTAAAACCACGCCCACCTTGTCCCATTGTTGACCACTGTGGTAACCATGCGATACCACTTGTTGCCTCTGCATTATTTAAACTGTTTTTTCCTCTAAAACATAATGACACTAACGGCCTCTGCTTCTTATCGGTATCGCGCTATAATCCGCGTCGGATGTTATTTTTGTTCGTCAAAAGTGCCAGCGTTTTATTAACTAATCTAATTATTTCTCTCTTAGTAATGTAGTGGGACTGTCAATCATTATTAAGTTGTAAAAACCAAAGACAATACGTTTCTTATTAATGATATTCTAAATTTTTTTCTCCTATTCAATTCTTATGGAAGTATTCCTAATATTTGTTTTTGATTTTATCACTTATTTTAAAATACAATTAATACTCAATCTATTAATCTAGTTATCAATTTATTAAATATAGTTTTTTGTTAGTAATTTATCAATTACCCTTAGACCTTGTTTATTATCAATTTAAATTATAATTTCTTTTCTATTCTAATGAGGAATTATTTTTTTATTAAACGTCAAATCTAAGTATTAAAATAAAATTATTAGTAAGTTTAAAAAATTAAAATTTTACTGTATAATTTTATCGTTTTTTAAAGTAATTATTCTAAAATGAAATTTATTCGTGAGATTAAAATCTTTGCACGAGTTTTTAAAGATCCCATATTGGAACAATAAATATTTGTGTAGTTATTATCCAGATTAACTCTCTAAACTCAAATTAAAATAAACAAAAACGTAATATTCTTGAAATAGTTACCTTCATTGATTAACTAAATAAAAGTGTAAATAAAATTATATTAGGACTGCAAAGAATGTTTATATGACAGTTGTAATTTCGTTATTTCATGGATGGGACTGAATGCGTGTGAATACACGGATTGTTATCAACAACACATGGTTTCAATATCACCTGGTCTTACAGGTAATAAAAATATTTATGAGTTGTGATTTTTAGTTACATTTTTCACTTTCAAGCCATTCACTCTTTTTTTACGTAGTCAGCTTATTATTATATTTGTTATTTTTGCCAATACACACAGGCATTCTTGAAAACCCTTTGTTTGGATTCAGGAGACTTTAAAAGTGTTAATCCATTAAAATCTCAATCAGTATTTTATTCTTTACAAAAGTGGAAAGTGTTAGCATTAGACCTGGGATAGCCAATAGGATTTTATCTATTATTTTATTTATTTAGTGTCAAAATTATAATAAATTGAAATTCAATTTTAGGGTCCGTAGGCAAAAGCCAAGGACCTTCATATTTTCGCGAGTGTGTCTGTCTGTCTGTCCGTCCGTCGCATGCTCTCACGGCTACACCTTTCGTCCGATGACTTTGAAATTTGGCATGTATATGTCTTGTACCTACCCACACATGTTAAAAATATAGCGACTTAAAAAAAA
>KZ651062.1:19975-47669 GCA_001010745.2 Gerris buenoi
AAATTAGAATATACTCTAGACCACGATAAATCTTAACTGAATTGCGAGAATAGAGAACTTATTTTACCCCAGTTTCGAGACTATTAGAACAAGGCACATCTTCCTTAAATATCTTTGCCAAACCTTCAGATACATCTTGCATGTATGAAACGTTTAAGTTAACAATGAGATAAGCTTGAATCTAACAATGGACTTCCTATGTGGATTTTTCTTTCCATTAAAATATATATGCATATGTAATTTATTAAGGTTTTTGTTTACTAGATGGTGCCGCTTTCATATACTCTTTGCCATAAAATATGTGTTTAGAGGAACCAAGTGCCGCCTTATGAAACCATTTAAAGATTCTTACACAATTCTCTACACCTTTTCCTCATCTTAGCACTTATTTTGAATTTTAAAATTGTTATTTAGATTCGTATATACTATATGACTTAAAAAAACTGCTGTTAGGTTAGGTATAGGGGTTGTTAATAAAAGAGCTTAGTTTAATCCGATATCATTTATCAGCTGACCCAATCTAATAATATCTAAAACTGTTGATTGACTCTGCGGCTTCTACGCTTACCAATGATTGAATCGAGTATTGATTTTCTGTATAAATTGGGTCGACCCTGTCATATCTCAAGGTGCGATCCTAAATATAAACTGCACGAAACACAATGTATGTTTTATGATATATCCATTAATATCAATAAAGTTATAATTAAGTCGGTGCGCTTCTCAGAGTTGCTTCATATTTTGTATTTTTCAGTAGTGTGACGATTTTTCAGTATTGTGAAGCTTCAAAAAAACTATTTCTGTCTGTCTGTCACTTCGGAGAAGAGACCATTTTCAATTTTAATTGTAATAAAAAAAAATTAAAAAAATAAACAACTAATGGGTTTTCAAACCATTCAATGTAAAGAAATGAAATCTAATTGGCAAGTAAACTAATTAAAGTACAGAACTAATACAGGACCCATGCAAGACCAAGCAAGTCTGTATGAACTTTATCGCAAGTAAGTTGACCACGCAATAAAGTATAATTGATTAAACACTCAGTTTCTTGCTGTCTCTCAAAGGATGTCAACTATTATTATTTCGTGTGTTATTATTCCTAGTGTTGTGCTCTCAAGATGTAAAAATATCCTTGTCAAACCATAGAATAAGATGCCATAAAAGCTAAAACTAAAAAAAATAAATAAAAATATCAAATTTAGTCCTATTTAAAGGAGAACCGATGAAGTTAGCCTACTAAGTCGGACTGGAGGCGACATACGCACATACTTAATACTTATTCGAAAAAAGTTGGATTCAGTTTTTGGAATGTATGAAATGAAAAAGTATCTAAACATTTTTCAATTCTGACCAATGTACAGACAAAACTTTAATTTTATATGTATAGATAGATATTGCATATTTTTCTATATTTTTATTAATAGCGCAAGTACGGTTTTAGGGGGGGGGGGGCGCGAAAAATTTCGATGTTTTTTGACAAAATGGCGCCGAAAATTAAACACTTCCCCCAAGTGGTATATATATTTGTAATCTACTCTTCAATACCTTTCATTTGATACCCCACTCAAAATTTAAAAAAAATATTTTTTTCTCGCGATGTGAATTATCCGCCATTTTGAATTTGAACAGCTAATTATTTTGAGTTCTCTATATTTTTCCTGTGTGCGCGTCAAAACGATCTTTAATACTGGTAACTTTCACGCTTTTATCTCTTTTGGTTCAAAAGTTATTGGAACCGTAAAGAGTGACAGACGGACAGACACAGGAACGAAACTATAAGGGTTTCTTTTTTTTTGGTTTTACCAACGAAACCCTAAAAATAACAAAAGTTAACATAAAGCTTACCTACTAGCAGTTCAGTAGCTTTAACTCTGCTACTAAAATAATCCTTTCTAAAGAAGTATTTTGATTGACTTGTATTTTTATTTTGACTTTATTTTGCGTGAATCGCTTAGGGCACATGAGAAACGCTTAACTCCAACTTTGCGGGAACGTTCGGAAGGCGGAAGTACGGGGTACACAAGTCAAAATAGTATATACCCTTCATGATGCAAGTCGTAGGAGTGCAAATGGTTGAGATAAACATGCCGTCAAATTGGGGAAGTAGCATGCATGCCAAAAGAGGGTATTTGCCAGACTGGCAAATACCCTGATTGCCAACTGGCATACCAAGGATTTTTGTCAAGTTTTTATCTGCTTTCTTGCTAGCTATATAGTCAAAGTCAGTATCCTCACGGAAATTACCTTCAGCGTCTTCAAGTGGTAAGTTGCTGGAATTTTCTCCGCTGCAGTGTTAGCAAGCTTCTGAGCATGGGAGACCGCCTTCGTGCACCCTCAAGCTGTACCGCAATTATTTATTTTACAGCCGCAGGCAATAAATTTTATGAGTCTTTCCAGTACCCAGAAAACCCATTGGGTACAAATGGTGCCGAAATTTGTATCCAATGTACTAAATGATTTCATAATCGTGTTTCTGACATCAAATAAAGCATCAATTTTCCATCATATCGGATTAATAATTGTAATATTTTAAATGTTTAACTAAACATAATTTTTTCCTGTAGTTCCAGTTTATGCCCCTCATATATAAAAAAATAAAAGTGAACATAACATATATTACTGTACTCTTACAGAGCTTTCTGACGACCTGCATCATGGAGGGTTTATACTCCGGACGGTCCACCAAAGTTGGAGTAAAGCTTTTCTCATGTGTCCCAAGAGATCTATGGAAAAAGAAAAAAAATCTAAAATTTTGGTCGCAGACAGCCTTTTATCACTATAGATAGATTACTCTACTTGCATTAAACAACAAATTTTATACTGGGTGCTGGGTGCGGTAGTGACTTGCTATTTCAAAAAGGTAAATAAAACATTTAATTTGTGGGATAAATTGGGGACAGTTGTGGGATTGCAACAGCTTCAATGACTTCCCGCAATCAAAAAATTAAGAACACAAATTAACAAAATAGTTTTCGTACACGGGAGGTGGCAGGGTAGGATTGTAAAAATTATTGTTTTTTCCTTGCTCTTTTTTACTACTACTTTTATATTATCATTATCAGTATTATATTATTTATATTAGAACTTATTTGCCCTGGAATTAATGTTTCCGTAAATATTTTAGTGGTATTCCACTGGTTAAGGCCAAGCATGAAAACGTTATATTAAAAGATAAAAATTGTTTCTCGCTAATTCATAATGAACGCCACAGCTTTTATTTATTTACACCTTTATTTCACTTTTACTTTTTTATATTAATAGTTCTAGATCGATATTACTTTTGACTTTTTCGATTTCTTTTTTTATGATAGGGCAAATATATTTTTTCTTTTTAAATGGTGGTTATATTACCTATTTAAACAAATATTGTTCTTTTAATAATAGGTTATAAATGGTCCTATTTAAATGTTTTAGTGTCGCTCTTTCGTGAAGTTTGAATTTTCGTTCAACGAAAGTATTCCTTTTTAATACCTATTTAAACAAATAATATGGTTTGTTTAGTAATAGGTTATAAATTGTTATAACGGTACTTCTCTAGATTGTTACTCCCGTATGTTGTTTTTGGGAAAAAATACTTTGACTAAATAACAATGAAGACAAAGGGATGTTTAGACTAATGTAATTTGGGACAAAGGAATATCCTACTTCTGTTTTGAAAAGGGGAGTAACAGTCTAAAGAAAAACATTCCACACCTTCTTTAGATTGTTATCCCTTTTGTTTTTTTTTATAAGGGGAGTAACAATATAAAGAAGTGTCAATTGTTGTATTCAAATGCTTTAGAAATACTCCGAAGAAGTTTTAATTTTTGTTGTACGGAAGTATATTCCTTCTAACAACAAGGGGGATTCTTTTTGATTGGAATTGAGGAGGTAAAAGAGGAAAAACACAAAATCAAAACCTACTCAAACCTTTTGAAGCTAGAATATTGGAAAATTATATCAAAACTAATGCATTCAAGTTCATTTATTTTGGTGATTTAATGAGTTTCCATGTTTAAAACCTTTTACGTAAACTCTTTAACGCAAAGTTTGGAAGAAAGATAAGGTGTAACGATTTTATTTTTGTAAGTCAAGGTTAAAGGTTGTTTGTAGAAGAAACTACAGCTGAGATAGATGTAAGTTGAATGCGATGCTCTGAGAAGCTTAACAGTTGATCTTGAATGGGACTTGGTGAAATAGCAGGGAGGAAGAGATATTATTAGGATTGTTTGGTCGAATTCTGTCCCTAGAAACAAACTCTGCAGCTATACAATGCTTCAAATCACAACTTTCTAGGACAGCTTCAAAATATATAACTTAATACAGTTTATATAATACAAAATAATTCTCGAGCATCGCTTATTCAAATTGTATTCGAGATAAATTTAAGCTGTTTCATTACATTAGTGTAACAAGACAATATTGCTTGCTAAATTAAACATGGACTTTGAATAGAACTAAATGAGAATTCGAACAGTTTATTGAAATTAGCAAAAACTTATTTAACTTTAGACCTTGATCAAGTTTTATTCATTAAACCTTTCTAAATTAAGCCATCATAATGCTTCTCGTCACAATCTCACGGTGAACTCCAACACAAAGTAGACTCACCTCTGACTAATTCATTTAATAAAGTAACTATTTTTCCTTAATTGACTGTTTGATGGTAGCCTTCTAGAAGCCGAAAGCTGCTTTATTATTTTAAAAAGTTTCAAATTACGTCGAGAGGCAATATGTTATTCTTTTAAGAAGATGTATGTACTCAAAGTGAATGGGCAAAGGCTGTTAGTGGGAAAACGAAATTTCGACGGCGCATTCCTTTAAGTTGTTACGTTTTATTAATAGTTAATTTTACGCCTAAGATTATGAAGTTTAACGTTAAATGTTACAAATTTTCCTTAAAATTAACGCATTTTAATCGTGCATTAAAAAAAAAATGCATTGTGTGTATCTTCTTTTACAGCCAAACATGAACCAATAATAACTAATGACAACTTAGTTCTTGCTTATTATTAGACATATTAAAATAGCAAAAGTAGTTTGATATCTATAAAAACTTAAAAAGAACGAGAGCATTAACAAATAACTTCAACAATAATTTTGATGGCATTCTTGTATGGATTTTTCTTTATTCTATTAACATAACTAATTAATAATTAACTACTAGCTGATTATTGTATTATTCTTTCTGATTACATAATCTGTGCACTTTTCAGCATTCTGGGCAGTTAGGAAGTGGGTACAATTTATGATTATTAAAGTTGGTACGGATTAACTAATGACTCATTATTCTGTAGTCATCGGAAATACAAAAGTTGTGCTAGTTTCATCATTCTAGGCAGTTATAAAGTGGGTCAAATTTAGGGGGAAAAAAGTGGGGACAAATTAACTAATTACTTATTATATAAGTTTTGGAATTTTCAGCTTTCTAGGGTAGTGGGTCAAATTTAGGTTACAAGATTTGGTGTCAAGAAAAGTTAAATAAAAAGTGTAAAAGCAATTGAGGTATGGGAGTAAATTACCTTTTCCAATTTTAGAATTATAAATAAACTGCCCTTAATTTAATTTTCATGTATTCTGACCAACCCTTAACACTTGTCTTATTTTATCCAATCGATTGAATTGATCGTTATAATTATAACTGTGTATTCATTTAAGTGTTTTTTTGGCTTAGGTCAATGTCGTCCATAGCTTCGACTAATTTTAAAAATAAGTTTGGTTCTTTAAATATTAATTGCATGTGTTTATTTATAGAAACCACCTAAAAAAAACTATTGCTTTACAGTATATCTGTATTTCATTTTATATCCTGGGAAGGGGAAGGAATATCATTTATCGCATAAAATCCATGAAAATCAATATACCAGAGTTAAACTAGGCCTTGTATTCTAACAATTAAGTCCAAACAAGGTATGAAATAACTGGTGTCGGGTCTAATCGGAAATATAGGTGCGACATTTATCCCATTCATGATCACATCGAGTAGATTTGTAAAGAGGCATATCCCTATCCCTAACCTTGATCCTAATGTGTGTTCATTGGGGTGTTCGAGAAACGACAAACAAAGAGCGAGTAAGCTTTGTTCTACGCAATGTTTACTGTATACTGTGAATGTGTGATAATACTACTATGTGACGATTGTTATCTTAGTTTGTTAACAAAGCATTGTTTTCATATGTTGATAAGATTTGTTTATCTGTTCAGGTATGATAGGCTGGAAGAGGTGAGATGGTCAGATGGATAGAAGCCCCTTGAGTATAAGCGACCAGTCTCTACCTGATATATACAACTCTGGCAAACAATCAGATGATAGCACCGTAACACAATTGACAGGTATGTATCTAATATCTCTAATATACAAAAAAAAAAAAAAAAAAAACACGTAGTCAAGTTGATTTATCGAACAGTGAGTTGGAAGGTTATGGGTTTGGAAAAATATTAGGAGTTTTTGTTGTCGTTATCTGCGATTGTTAGATGACGTATTCACGAAAAAACTGCAGCGAATATGAATTATGAAATTGTGGTGTCAATATTGTTGTTACTTTCTATTAACCTCTTTTGTCATAATTACGAAATAAATGTACATAATATATATATTTTATTAATTACAATGTAGAAAATAAAGGTACAATTTGTTTTAAAGCCGTTTTCCCGGGAAAAATCTAGTTTCCGACATATTTTTAATACGTTTTTATTAGCTTGCTTTCTTGTTTGTTTGTTTGTTTGTCCAGTACTAATCTTGTCATCGATTTTTTATCCATAGTTTACACTTGTGTCCTAGGTATCGGTTTAATTATGCTGCATCTGTACTTCTTTACTTGTATACATTTTTCTTACTGTCCCTACACGGGGGCAGATCCGTGTACAAAGATTTGTCCTTTTATAGGTTTAAGATCAGCTCTTTAGATTCTAGATGGTTATCATTGATGTGAAGTAAATAAATTTGGAACTATTTATTTCACTAACATTATATAATATAACAATGACAATTATATTATCAACATTACATATGATTCAACAGAACATTTAAAAACGTTCTTTTTATCCTGTAATTTTAATAACATAACATAATAAATATTCAAATTTTGATAACATCGAAAATGAGATGGATTTGAATGTATCATTACATTCATTTAGATGACGTTAGAGTATGTAAGAAAGTTTTATTCGATATTTGCTTTCTCAAATACTTAGTTTGTATGAGAAAGTATTGTCATAGCGCGAAAATTCTAGTTTCTGATTTAGATGGATATACACAATACACAATCCAAAAAAGTTGTATATAAAAAATGTCGGTCTATCGTCTGCGTGGAGACTTAACTACTGGGCCGAATTTGATGAAATTTGGCATGCAGGTCCAGAAAAAGCATGCGCCCTACCATTCTAAAACACCGAAAAAACGTGAATTAATACCATATCATATAACTCGTTTTCCCGGGAAACATTTTTCTGAAATGTGGATGGGAATAAATCTGATTTTTGTTTATAATCTAAAACAAAATTTAAACAACCATCTGTTGGACATTTTAGGGAATTTTCGAAAAAAATTAAGTTATTGCAATAGCTTCAATATTGTTGTAATGCGAATTTTTGAATTTTTTTCATGGAAATCCGTTTCAGGCCATTCTGAATCGATCCCTAAATTTTAACACTTTTTTTACGTATGTATGTATATATGTATGTATGTATGTATATATGTGTCACTTCAGACGATATCTCCCCTTAGAATGCACTTAAAAATTTCAAACAAATTTTAAAATGTCAATAATATCAAAAGAAAGGATGAGTTCGNGTATGTATGTATATGTATGTATGTATGTATGTATGTATGTATATATGTGTCACTCCAGACGATATCTCCCCTTAGGATGCACTTAAAAATTTCAAACAAATTTTAAAATGTCAATAATATCAAAAGTAAGGATGAGTTCGTTGGCCAGAATTTTTGGAGTTCATTTAGGGGTCAAATTTTGACCATTTAGCGTCAAAAATAGCATAAAATCGTGTTTTTTTTCCATTTTTAACCCCCTTCTTTATAAAAATATGATGCAAGTGTAAATAACAACAATTACTGTACTCTTAAAGAGCTTTCCAACGATGTGCATCTTGGGTAATACTATTTTGACTTTCGTACCCCGTACCCGTGTGTACCCAAACATTATTTTTTCACCCATCCAAATTCTAAACCAAAATATTTCTATATCGTCATAAGCCAATAATACACAGATTTCTTTGAAAATTCTCTCATTAAGTCATGGCGCATGACTGGACTTTTTTAAATAAGTTTAAAAAAAATAATTTAAATGAGTTATTAAACTGTAAATCCCAGTTTCAACATCAACAAATCTATAATGAGAAAGTATTGTTAAATTTATCAGACCGAATTTATAACTTTTTTCGATTGTTTTCTTTTCCACAAGTTGTTCCACTCTGCCTAGACTAAAGTGGCATAAAACCTTTTTAATTTATTTTTTGCGTTAAAATGTCTTACAGTACCAATTTATTTATCAAGAAAACATTAGGTTATTGGAGAACTAAGGGACGTCGACTTAAACGCACATAAAATTTTCTGATATTTATCAAAAAGCTTGTTTCACCTCCTCTGAGATGTATGTAGTCATTTTAACAACTTTTTTCTCTCTCCATTGGTTTAAGTAAATAGAACGATTTTAACTTCCTTTTATTTTTAGATGCAGCAATAAATCAATATTTAATGAGATTTCTATTTGTTCGTAAATATATTAAAGTTGCAATAGTCCTACTTCGAGCTTTACCACAACCAATTGCGGGGGGAAGCTTATTGGTTTAAGTAATTCGTCCAATGATTTTTTTCCCCCTGCCGAATTCACAATTATATTTACATTAGAAATAAAGTAGTGTTAGTGGTTCCAGAGGAAATATAGATAATCAAATCATGTTCAGCTTCCTCTCGTCCTTTTATTGGACTTGTAGTCACAATAAATTTGGGTCTGTTTCGATTTCCAGTGGAATAAATTTTATTTTTATAGAATTATATCAAATTTGACGGTTGAAATTAGTATGAGACCATTTATTTCGGGGAGCTTTCGACTAACCAGTCTTATTTCTTCAACATTGGATAAGTGCTTTTAAACTACATGCATATTATTATTCACCGATAGGGCGAAGTACACCCCCTTAATGGACGCACGCTTAATATATCTCACTAATGACCACACCGTACTCTCTTCGGCGGTACAATGTACAAATGTATGTATGATGTGTGAGTGTGAAGTAGCTGGAACTCTCCACCACGGGGCTAGTAAAATGGGTCTACTATTACTATAAGCCCCAGTTGCTCGGTTCGAACAAGTGGTTCGTCTTACCCGTCTAGTAGGAAGTACTAGATAAGTACTACTACTTCTATTCACCGATAGTGGGGTTTTGCGTCATAAATTAATTTAGTGGCGATGCAAAATTGTTAAATGCGCATGAGCACAAACAATCAGATTTACCAATGGGCAGACTGAGCATTTGCCCAGGGCCTCTTTGGAGAGGCGCCAACATCTTGTTGGAAGGGAAGAAAGAAAACGAAAATCGAAATGTTCGACCTTTTTATGCTCATCGACTCTTGAAGACATAAAAAACATAAAAACTACCTACTTCTCAATCGGGCTAAATATTTGGGGCACCTAAGATCTTTGTTTACGGCTCAAGGTACACAAAAGGGGGCTGAGTATAAATACGCATATTTTCTCTTCATTAGTCAGTTTAGTGGTTCGTTGTTTCAAGTTATAATTGAGCTACTTTAATGACTTGAGTCCTGAAACTGAGTTCTGCTTCCAGCAGTGAAAGCTAACTTCCCTCTTTTGAGAAGCGGTCTTTATCGGAGCACCAAAATTGTTATGATGATTTGAGGTATGAAAGCTATTTATTTATTATTATTTTCTATTTGATTGACGTTTATTTTCGCTTTTCCGAGTATGCTAATCTTGCCCTGATAATATTTTGTCATACTAATGAGTTTACCCTTTCCTGGCTAATAAACATAATATTTTAGATATCAAAATTAGAAGATTAGGTACAGTAGTCAAGGATCATTTTTGATAAGCATTATGTTATGAAGTGACAAATAGATAAGAGTGACTTCATAAATATTTTCTGTGAAAATAATGGTTTGATATTAAAAACACACTTCTTGTTAAAAAATTTTAATTGTCGTATTGATGATTTTGCACGGGGTTTTACAGGGTTGTTGAGCTGTTAATTATTACAGAGAGATTAGATTGCTTGATATTTACTTTACCCAGTAATTGCCAGATTAATTCTATTGCAGCTATTAGTTCGATTATTATTATTATTACCACAACCAATTGCGGAGGGAAGCTTATTGGTTTAAGTAATTCGTCCAATGATTTTTTTCCCCCTGCCGAATTCACAATTATATTTACATTAGTAATAAAGTGTTAGTAGTGAAGTTAGTAATAAAGTTTAGTAATAAAGTGTAATATAGTGTTAGTGGTTCCAGAGGAAATATAGATAATCAAATCATGTACAGCTTCCTCGCGTCCTTTTATTGGACTTGTAGTCACAATAAATTTGGGTCTGTTTCGATTTCCAGTGGAATAAATTTTATTTTTATAGAATTATATCAAAGTTTACGGTTGAAATTAGTATGGGACCATTTATTTCGGGGAGCTTTCGACTAACCAGTCTTATTTCTTCAACATTGGATAAGTGCTTTTAAACTACATGCATATTATTATTCACCGATAGGGCGAAGTACACCCCCTTAATGGACGCACGCTTAATATATCTCACTAATGACCACACCGTACTCTCTTCGGCGGTACAATGTACAAATGTATGTATGATGTGTGAGTGTGAAGTAGCTGGAACTCTCCACCACGGGGCTAGTAAAATGGGTCTACTATTACTATAAGCCCCAGTTGCTCGGTTCGAACAAGTGGTTCGTCTTACCCGTCTANTCATGCGAACAAATTTTATTTGTACAAACTTATTTTATAATTAATAACTTAATTTTAAAAAGAAATATTTCAAGAAACAAATTTTCATTCGTATTCTGCTCAACAAATCATTTCATTTGATACCCATATCATAGGCGGGCTTAAAAAAATAACTACTCCATAATCTTGAGCTGTCCGCCATATTAGATTTAGAATGACTTCAGTTAGCTAACCATGCATTGTCATCTAAACTAAACGTGTATGCAAAATTTTAATTCAATCGGTTGGGGATAACTGCTTTAAAATTCAGTTACAAGATTTGACCTGAACTTGTAAAAATAAAAAACAACACAGATGCCTTGTAGATTTGTATTTCCATAACTTATTATCTTTTACAGTTTTATGCGTGTATACTTATAGAATAGTGGTTCATAAAATAATTTCAAACTAATGATTATTCATGTGATCTATTGGATTGGATGGTAATTGCCTGAGTGTATCTTTATTTTAATATAACTGGGTCAGTTTATTTTAATATAATATTGGAAAACACTACAAGAAAGAAACTTTGGAAATAGTTGAATAATTGTAAAAGTGTTAACTTTCCAAGAATTTTACCGTCAATTATAAAATATTGAACCTTAGAATTAACCGAGCAATAATTCTACAAGTTGTCTTGTTGGTACTGAAACTATGACCCTTACTGAAGCAGATGAAAATAGGCTAAAAGTATAAATAAGAAAATATTACTAAGTTTTTCGGATCTGCAAATAATAACGGAGGTAAAACTCCTGAATTTGAAATTAAGATAATTTAACTACGAAGGATGAGGCACTGAATAAGGCAAATCTTGAACTAAAGAAGATTTAAATCTAAAGGAAGAAGAAGAAAGAAGCAGAGGTAGACGGAGGAATTTGATGGCTGGAAGTGCCTGAAAGATGAGGAGAAAGATCTGCTTCGCAGGGGAGTCCTATATATTTGGCAAAGGAAAAAGGAAGACACAGGATAAAGTAAAATTAGTAGAAATTGATTAAACCATTGAATGATAGATGTTTAACTTTTATAATATATTTTAAAATTGAGGATGTGTTTATGAAGGATCCAAAATAAATGTTAACGATAAGTGGCTATCTGCACTTAAGAGAAACACAAAACACAGGAATTTGGCGTCGCTTCGGTAGATCCTTCCTTTTATTATTTTCTCTGGTGGTAAATATGACCGATTTCGACGATACAATGGATACATTCAATGTGGAGAGACATTTTAAATTAATTTTCTTAGTATAACATGCCTCGGTTAGTTCTTAGTGTCTAGTTTATCAATCAGCTTTTAATACCTACCTATGTAATCGTTTTACAATATTCAAATATCGTAGTTAACCTTAGGAAAATTGACATAATGGAAAAATAAGTGTAAATTGTAAATTGTTATATTGGACATTTATCACAAGTATACAATGTGGGTTTGTCTCTCTTATCATTTTTATCTATAGAGTTGTTGATCATGGGGATGGGTAAAGTCTATCATTAGTCTATTATATCTTCCCTTCCCAATATTTTCATTATAGCCCTTGGATATTGTCCACCCTACAACCCTTCTCTAACCACCTCGAACCTATTAATCATTCAGACGAGTTTGTGGTTGAGGGTTGGCTTGTATATAAAATCGACCAGTGCTGCCACCCTACTCCGTCACTATTTCTAGTTTTAACAAAGGTCATCACTGTTTGACGTTACCTGTCCAGTTAACCTTGCTCGGTCTTCAAACTTTACAACTAATATCACTTTGTTTTTGCCGCTTTCCACAGCGGTTTGAAATTTCTCCTTCACATTTTATTCCTTTGTACTTTTTTTTAACATTGTGACCTTTTCTGTAAATTACAAAACCTTATTTCTTTGTTTTATCATTAAAAATTTAAAATACCTTCATTGTTTATTTTTTTTAGAAAGTGAAATCGATTTCTTTTTATAATTTTACATAGTTAATTTTATCACTTTTAATAATAAATAAAAAATCAAGTACCTTTAAAACAAAAAACTAACTGTTATAAAAAANAAATTATTATAAGCTATTAGGAAAATAGTTGAAAGTGGTACACTCCTGATTTCGGTTTTTTAAAAAAAATTAGTAAATTTAAATATATTTTAATTGTTGTTAGTAAATTTAGGAGTTCTGTTAAAAATTAATTATAAATTTATTGTTATGGTAAAATATTGAATTTAAATTATTACTTACTCATAGTAAACTTGATTTTAGACTTAAAAAATTAAATTTAATGTGTTAATTATACATTTATGATGTAAGAATGAGAAGTCGTGTAAGCAATATGTCAAATGAATCAGATATTAGAGGATTTTGAACATCCACTCTACTTCTCGGAGCTTATCCGTGATTGTCGACATTTAACAAGTAAGTTTACTTATTTAAATTTGTTGTGTGTTCTTTGTTAACAATGTGTACTATGATTCAAAGGGTACTTTATTGAAGGATTTAGTTTGGCTTATTACCTGTTGGCACTTAAGAGGCACTAACACTAAATCGGTTTTCAGGGTTTAATTATAGTACAGGGTGCACACACAGGAGCCAGACAGGGTTTAAATATACATGGTACATTTTACATTTTAAATATATACACGTGTATACTGCAAGGATCCAGTCACAGGTCACAGTTTAAATATACATGGCATATATTAAATATACACGCGGGTATACACGCATTAGCCAGACAGGGTTTAAATATACAAAGGTAAACTCACAGAAGCCAGACAGATTTTAAATATACATGGTACATTTTAAATATATACACGTGTATACTGCAAGGATCCAGTCACAAAACAATCTGTAAGGATATCTTTCTTAAGAATAAAAAAATGATTTCTTTTTATAATTTTACATAGTTAATTTTATCACTTTTAATAATAAATAAAAAATCAAGTACCTTTAAAACAAAAAACTAACTGTTATAAAAAATTTAATTTTAAATGTTTTATTAATTGATTTTAATTTCTCTAATAATGTGCAGTGAGTGTACTACTAATTATATCCTGTGACAACGATTTACAAATATTAATAACAAATTTAAAAATGATAACTCTGTAACGATTATATTTTATAATAATATCTATGTAACACGTATAAATGTGCCAAAGCATCTGTAAGGATATCTTTCTTAAGAATAAACAAATATTAGCTATAAATAACCTGATGAAAGAATTTCCTGCAACTTCAAATAACTGAATCTATTCTGTTAACCATTTTAAAATATAAATTATAAGTTTATAATTATATTTTTTAATGTTATCTAATTTCGTAATCTGAACGATATGAAAGGATAATTCGTGAAAAACGAGTCCTTAATAAATTTTACAATATGAAAAGCATTTGCTTTTGTTTTTATAGCTTACTGATACACTGACATCTTGTTTTTTTTGTTTTTTTCAAGATAATTATTTATTAAAAAGAATGTCTAAAGTAACCAAATTTTAACTATGTTTAAGGTAATATATCATCACAAATTTAAAATCAGATTTAATAAATATTGTTTTATTATTTGTGTTCAAGTAATAACGTTAAATATTTTTAACACTGCTAAGCTGAGTCTAAATGTAAAAAATTATATTGTTAAATTTAACGAAGTACTCTACGGGAATAAAACAAAATGATATAAAATCTTAATGAACTCATTAATGGTTTTAAATTGTAATTTGTATATTAGCATGTTTTACAATGTTATAGGAAATAATAGATGACAAAAAGTTATAGGATAATTTTGATTAAAGTTCAAGTAACGTCTATTGTTGATTCTTATGAATTTGAGCAAAGAGTATATAAGTAACTTATTAGTTGGTTATTATTCATTTTTGTTATAAGCGGATTGATAAAGCATTTTTAGTTAATTTTAAGGAAAATCTGTGTATAATATTTTTTTCAATATATGTCATTAATAAGATAGATTCATATCAACTCTCTTTATTATAACATTTAAAATTACCTAAGTTAAAATTTAAGTAAAAGTTACGTGGTTTAAATAAAATAAAAATTTTAGTTGATCAAGTATTTAAATATCAATTAATATTTAAATATACTTTATTCAGTATAAGTATGAATAACAACTGTTTTAAATTATAATAATGTTATTGTTATACATCCATACCTATGTAAATCCTAACGTAGGTTTGTATAAAATTTAATTCAGTGCAAGTATAAGTAACGTTTAAGTTAGATTTGTAAATATCTTTGTTTATTATTAGTAACGTCTACTTTGTTATTCTAATCTTGTTATAGTACGTATATTATGTACATTCTAATGTAGATTTATATAAGTTAAATTATATACTGTATAATTAACGTCCCACAAGTAAAATCACAAGTATAAGTAACGTCTAATTATTAGAATAACAAGTATACGTTAGAAAGTTTTATAGTTTCATTCATTCATAGAAGTTTCATTTATATTTTTACAATTATAAATAATATAATTTAAGTGTATGAAATCACTTTTATTTTCATAAGTTTTGTTGATAGTTATTATTAATAACAAGTATAATCTTAAATTAGTATTTTACGTGTTATAAATCTGAGTTTATGTAAATTGTATGAATTTATTTTATTTTAATATACATATATATATATTTTATTTTAAGATAAAGAAATTCTTATATTTTAAATAAATAATTTCTGAATACTTTAAAGACGAATTAAACTTATTAATGAATATTTTAAATAGATAAATGAAGTATTTAGTAGAAATTAAAACGCTTCTATAGATTTAGATAAATGTAATCGGAATGTATAGCAGAGTATTTAAAGTAATTATACTAAATTAACAATGCAATTATAATGAAATATTTAAATATTTATATATTTTCAATAACAAGTAAAATATATGTATAAAAAAACAATATAAAATTTATTTTTATAACCTTATCGAAGTGGCAATAAAATTATATAAGAAAATGATCTATATTTATGGTATTTCAGAAAATAATTATTTTTTTGACAAGGTATCAACCTAGAAGGGAATCACTGTTAATGTTACAGAGTTATACATTTTATATATTTGTTGGCTTTTTTTAAATTTGTTTTAAAATAAATAAATAAATTTTACATCTCTAACCACCTCGAACCTATTAATCATTCAGACGAGTTTGTGGTTGAGGGTTGGCTTGTATATAAAGTTGGTACTGAAACTATGACCCTTACTGAAGGAGATGAAAATAGGCTAAAAGTATAAATAAGAAAATATTACTAAGTTTTTCGGATCTGCAAATAATAACGGAGGTAAAACTCCTGAATTTGAAATTAAGATAATTTAACTACGAAGGATGAGGCACTGAATAAGGCAAATCTTGAACTAAATAAGATTTAAATCTAAAGGAAGAAGAAGAAAGAAGCAGAGGTAGACGGAGGAATTTGATGGCTGGAAGTGCCTGAAAGATGAGGAGAAAGATCTGCTTCGCAGGGGAGTCCTATATATTTGGCAAAGGAAAAAGGANCCCCCCCTATGTACGCCACTGCGTGTAAGCGAGGTTATACTGTATTATTATCCCTCCTGATACAAACAGCATTGCTAGTGTCCTACCCTAAATTGCTCCTGGTCATATTGTATTTAATTTCTTTCGTCGTACCGGTGCGATCAATGTGTATTTGGACCATGGACCAATATCGCTCCTTTCTTCGTGTGAGCGCCGCACCGATGTCTTATCTATTGCCGTTGCCGGCACCTGCGAGTGATAGAGATGTCGGGCCCAGACTAATCTCGATACTATTTTTACCTCCAATACACTCATTATATAACCTAAAGAATCGAAGAAGCTTTCGTGAAGAGATATTTATATTTGTCAATTAAAAATTTGTATTTTTACAAAACTTGCTCTACTATTACTCTCTATACTATTATAATATGTAGTAGGTTCTTCGGTTGTTATTTTCTTTGTTTATTTTAAAATAGTGCCTTTATTTTTTTATTTTGTCGGATAGCGTTGTCTTCTCAGCTGTTAAGTTTTGTGCTGCCAAAGAAAGGCGTTAAACTCCTTCTTTTGGCACCTCTTGCTTTGGACTATTCAAATCCTTTTAAGTTTTGGAGTTAGTATGTTGGAAATTCTGTTGTCCATTTAGTGCGGAAATCCAATTCACGGCTGGTCTTGGCTGGTTAATTATAGGATTTTCCGTTTCCTCGAAAACTAAATTGCTTTTTTTCCATTTTTATGGTTTAATTTTCTTTCAGTTTCTTTCCATATTCTTTCTTAAAAAATATGTGGAATTGGACTCCCACGGAGAATTCCTGATGACCAATCTTATATTCTATAAAATTATCAAATCTTAATAAAACAGTAATTTAAAGGGAAGGGACAAGATTACAACTTCAAAAAAAAATTGGTCTGACAAACACAAACAAAACTTTATGATACAGAATTTATATTCTATAGTAAATTAATTTAATATTAAACACATTTAAAAAGTGCTCAACTGATGGTTTACATACATTTCGTTTCTAGTTTTTAGTTCTCAGATTTATTTACAGCATTAAGTTTGTTCCACCTTATAGAAGTATACATCGGAAACTAAATGTTTCCCAGGAAAACAACTTGGTTGAATGCTAAATGGACTCATACTTAGAAGGTAACGGAATCTTCGTGATCGTTCCGAAAAAATTGTATGTCTCCAATTCAAAAATTCCAAGACAGAAATCCGTCTCTGACAATAGGGAACATTTTTAGTTCCGTGTCTATCTGTCGCTCAATTTTTGCTAACTAACATATTTTTCTTAAAAACTACTCATCTGATTTTATTGAAATTTTGATGGTATGTCATAATTTTCCCGTTGTTGGTATTATATCAGTTTCAACCCTATGCGCGCTTTGTTTCTCTTTCACATGTGCATAAATATACATTTGAGACAGACAGACTGACTGACACTGAACCAAAAATGTTCCCTGATGTCTAAAACGGATTTCTGTTTTGAAATTTTTGAAATCGGAGACCTAAAAATTTGTTGTTATTCAGAGACCACATAGCTTCGGAAAGCTCGGAAGCAATTGCTAGGATGTGGGGAAACAATTTTTTTTTTTTTTTTGCCAGCCAAGCAAGAATGGCGGTGTGAGAGCATGCTCGTCTGTAAAGCCCTATATGTCTGATCTTCTTGATCTGGTATAGGTCCAGAGATGGGTGGGCATCGTCGGGCCCCTGATGAGTCGGACGCGACGAAACGATGCAGGACATGGCGTAATGCCGAGCCAANGAGTATACTGCAAGGATCCAGTCACAGGTCACAGTTTAAATATACATGGCATATATTAAATATACACGCGGGTATACACGCATTAGCCAGACAGGGTTTAAATATACAAAGGTAAACTCTCAGAAGCCAGACAGATTTTAAATATACATTTTACATTTTAAATATATAGACGAGTATACTGCAAGGATCCAGTCACAGGTCACAGTTTAAATATACATGGCATATATTAAATATACACGCGGGTATACACGCATTAGCCAGACAGGGTTTAAATATACAAAGGTAAACTCACAGAAGCCAGACAGATTTTAAATATACATGGTACATTTTAAATATATAGACGGGTATACTCACAGGAGCCAGACAAGGGTCACGGTTGAAATATGCATGACATATTTTAAATATGCACGGGTATACACACATCAGCCAGACAGGTTATAGCCATAAATTCTTAACATGTGTTGCATTGTTTTGAGAATGAGGCTTGAGGCCTGCATTCCACATTGACGTTACGAGGGTATTATTTTTCATAAATACAGTCCGTAGTTTAAATTTAATGGCATTTAAAAATAAATAATTATTCGCGTTGTTATATTAATTGTTTTCTTCTAGCGTTAACATTTATTTAGTAGTAGATACTGCTGCAAAGGTTCCAGAGCTAATAAAACGATATGGAGGTTGACTTCTCAAAACTCTTGTTAAAGGGGTTCTGAGTTACGTTGTGAATTGGGAAAAATCCGTGTTATTGAGGTTGTTGGATATAATAATAGTCGCGTTGTAGAGGTTGAGGTTAATTTAACATTATGTATTATGGCAATCTCAAGGTGGTTTGAAAATTGCATTTGTAATTGAGGTTCTCGTGTTATTAAATATTTATTTTTTATTTATTTAACTCTCTTTATTATAACATTTAAAATTTGAGTAAAAGTTACGTGGTTTAAATAAAAAAAAATTTTAGTTGATCAAGTATTTAAATATCAATGCATATTTAAATATACTTTATTCAGTATAAGTATGAATAACAACTGTTTTAAATTATAATAATGTTATTGTTATACATCCATACCTATGTAAATCCTAACGTAGGTTTGTATAAAATTTAATTCAGTGCAAGTATAAGTAACGTTTAAGTTAGATTTGTAAATATCTTTGTTTATTATTAGTAACGTCTACTTTGTTATTCTAATCTTGTTATAGTACGTATATTATGTACATTCTAATGTAGATTTATATAAGTTAAATTATATACTGTATAATTAACGTCCCACAAGTAAAATCACAAGTATAAGTAACGTCTAATTATTAGAATAACAAGTATACGTTAGAAAGTTTTATAGTTTCATTCATTCATAGAAGTTTCATTTATATTTTTACAATTATAAATAATATAATTTAAGTGTATGAAATCACTTTTATTTTTATAAGTTTTGTTGATAGTTATTATTAATAACAAGTATAATCTTAAATTAGTATTTTACGTGTTATAAATCTGAGTTTATGTAAATTGTATGAATTTATTTTATTTTAATATACATATATATATATTTTATTTTAAGATAAAGAAATTCTTATATTTTAAATAAATAATTTCTGAATACTTTAAAGACGAATTAAACTTATTAATGAATATTTTAAATAGATAAATGAAGTATTTAGTAGAAATTAAAACGCTTCTATAGATTTAGATAAATGTAATCGGAATGTATAGCAGAGTATTTAAAGTAATTATACTAAATTAACAATGCAATTATAATGAAATATTTAAATATTTATATATTTTCAATAACAAGTAAAATATATGTATAAAAAAACAATATAAAATTTATTTTTATAACCTTATCNACAGTTCCTATGTGTCACGCTTGAGTGGCACATCCCTTGGTGTCTCTCACAAGTTGTGTAGCCAATTGCAGTGTGCAAACACGGTATTAAATTGCTGTTGTGTTTTGCCAGCCAAGCAAATATGGCGGTATTGAGAGCACGCTCGTCTCTGATAAGTCCTATATATCAATCTGATCTTCTTGATCTGGTATAGGTCCAGAGTTGGGTGGGCATCGTCGGGCCCCTGATGAGTCGGACGCGACGAAACGATGCAGGACATGGCGTTTTGCCGAGCCAACATCTTTGTGACGTATTGTCTGGTGTTGGTACAGTTCCTATGTGTCACGCTTGAGTGGCACATCCCTTGGTGTCTCTCACAAGTTGTGTAGCCAATTGCAGTGTGCAAACACGGTATTAAATTGCTGTTGTGTTTTGCCAGCCAAGCAAATATGGCGGTATTGAGAGCACGCTCGTCTCTGATAAGTCCTATATATCAATCTGATCTTCTTGATCTGGTATAGGTCCAGAGTTGGGTGGGCATCGTCGGGCCCCTGATGAGTCGGACGCGACGAAACGATGCAGGACATGGCGTTTTGCCGAGCCAACATCTTTGTGACGTATTGTCTGGTGTTGGTACAGTTCCTATGTGTCACGCTTGAGTGGCACATCCCTTGGTGTCTCTCACAAGTTGTGTAGCCAATTGCAGTGTGCAAACACGGTATTAAATTGCTGTTGTGTTTTGCCAGCCAAGCAAATATGGCGGTATTGAGAGCACGCTCGTCTCTGATAAGTCCTATATATCAATCTGATCTTCTTGATCTGGTATAGGTCCAGAGTTGGGTGGGCATCGTCGGGCCCCTGATGAGTCGGACGCGACGAAACGATGCAGGACATGGCGTTTTGCCGAGCCAACATCTTTGTGACGTATTGTCTGGTGTTGGTACAGTTCCTATGTGTCACGCTTGAGTGGCACATCCCTTGGTGTCTCTCACAAGTTGTGTAGCCAATTGCAGTGTGCAAACACGGTATTAAATTGCTGTTGTGTTTTGCCAGCCAAGCAAATATGGCGGTATTGAGAGCACGCTCGTCTCTGATAAGTCCTATATATCAATCTGATCTTCTTGATCTGGTATAGGTCCAGAGTTGGGTGGGCATCGTCGGGCCCCTGATGAGTCGGACGCGACGAAACGATGCAGGACATGGCGTTTTGCCGAGCCAACATCTTTGTGACGTATTGTCTGGTGTTGGTACAGTTCCTATGTGTCACGCTTGAGTGGCACATCCCTTGGTGTCTCTCACAAGTTGTGTAGCCAATTGCAGTGTGCAAACACGGTATTAAATTGCTGTTGTGTTTTGCCAGCCAAGCAAATATGGCGGTATTGAGAGCACGCTCGTCTCTGATAAGTCCTATATATCAATCTGATCTTCTTGATCTGGTATAGGTCCAGAGTTGGGTGGGCATCGTCGGGCCCCTGATGAGTCGGACGCGACGAAACGATGCAGGACATGGCGTTTTGCCGAGCCAACATCTTTGTGACGTATTGTCTGGTGTTGGTACAGTTCCTATGTGTCACGCTTGAGTGGCACATCCCTTGGTGTCTCTCACAAGTTGTGTAGCCAATTGCAGTGTGCAAACACGGTATTAAATTGCTGTTGTGTTTTGCCAGCCAAGCAAATATGGCGGTATTGAGAGCACGCTCGTCTCTGATAAGTCCTATATATCAATCTGATCTTCTTGATCTGGTATAGGTCCAGAGTTGGGTGGGCATCGTCGGGCCCCTGATGAGTCGGACGCGACGAAACGATGCAGGACATGGCGTTTTGCCGAGCCAACATCTTTGTGACGTATTGTCTGGTGTTGGTACAGTTCCTATGTGTCACGCTTGAGTGGCACATCCCTTGGTGTCTCTCACAAGTTGTGTAGCCAATTGCAGTGTGCAAACACGGTATTAAATTGCTGTTGTGTTTTGCCAGCCAAGCAAATATGGCGGTATTGAGAGCACGCTCGTCTCTGATAAGTCCTATATATCAATCTGATCTTCTTGATCTGGTATAGGTCCAGAGTTGGGTGGGCATCGTCGGGCCCCTGATGAGTCGGACGCGACGAAACGATGCAGGACATGGCGTTTTGCCGAGCCAACATCTTTGTGACGTATTGTCTGGTGTTGGTACAGTTCCTATGTGTCACGCTTGAGTGGCACATCCCTTGGTGTCTCTCACAAGTTGTGTAGCCAATTGCAGTGTGCAAACACGGTATTAAATTGCTGTTGTGTTTTGCCAGCCAAGCAAATATGGCGGTATTGAGAGCACGCTCGTCTCTGATAAGTCCTATATATCAATCTGATCTTCTTGATCTGGTATAGGTCCAGAGTTGGGTGGGCATCGTCGGGCCCCTGATGAGTCGGACGCGACGAAACGATGCAGGACATGGCGTTTTGCCGAGCCAACATCTTTGTGACGTATTGTCTGGTGTTGGTACAGTTCCTATGTGTCACGCTTGAGTGGCACATCCCTTGGTGTCTCTCACAAGTTGTGTAGCCAATTGCAGTGTGCAAACACGGTATTAAATTGCTGTTGTGTTTTGCCAGCCAAGCAAATATGGCGGTATTGAGAGCACGCTCGTCTCTGATAAGTCCTATATATCAATCTGATCTTCTTGATCTGGTATAGGTCCAGAGTTGGGTGGGCATCGTCGGGCCCCTGATGAGTCGGACGCGACGAAACGATGCAGGACATGGCGTTTTGCCGAGCCAACATCTTTGTGACGTATTGTCTGGTGTTGGTACAGTTCCTATGTGTCACGCTTGAGTGGCACATCCCTTGGTGTCTCTCACAAGTTGTGTAGCCAATTGCAGTGTGCAAACACGGTATTAAATTGCTGTTGTGTTTTGCCAGCCAAGCAAATATGGCGGTATTGAGAGCACGCTCGTCTCTGATAAGTCCTATATATCAATCTGATCTTCTTGATCTGGTATAGGTCCAGAGTTGGGTGGGCATCGTCGGGCCCCTGATGAGTCGGACGCGACGAAACGATGCAGGACATGGCGTTTTGCCGAGCCAACATCTTTGTGACGTATTGTCTGGTGTTGGTACAGTTCCTATGTGTCACGCTTGAGTGGCACATCCCTTGGTGTCTCTCACAAGTTATGTAGCCAATTGCAGTGTGCAAACACGGTATTAAATTGCTGTTGTGTTTTGCCAGCCAACAGCCAAGCAAGAATGGCGGTGTGAGAGCATGCTCGTCTGTAAAGCCCTATATATCTGATCTTCTTGATCTGGTATAGGTCCAGAGATGGGTGGGCATCGTCGGGCCCCTGATGAGTCGGACGCGACGAAACGATGCAGGACATGGCGTAATGCCAAGCCAACATTTTTTTGATGTTATGTCATTTGTTTAGCGTGGCACATCCCTTGGTGTCTCACACTAACACAAATTTTATACCTTATTGCAGTGTGGGAAAACACGGTATTACATTGCTAATACATATGTATATATACTTGATGTATTAGAATGTAAAAGGGCGTGCATTACAATATGCCGCCATTGTATTCTATTTTTTTCTTTACGAGAATAATAAAGTTACAGGTTTAAGCTTACTGCATAAAAACTTATGACGCAGTTTTCCTCTTTCTCTATGTCGTCATCGAATGTGTTTCTACTAACTTCGGAATTTGATATGACGTCAATAATATCCTAATATACAAATTCATTTATGAATATTTTAACACCAAGTTGTTTTTTTCATTTGTTATTCTTCTTTTTGGTTGTCTATTGATAGCCAGGCTAGCCGCGTTACTCTAATTTTTATTCTATTATAAACTTAACACGCAAACCATAGACCGAGAAACAAAAGACAAATCGTATATAATATTCAATTTATTTCAGCAGTAAAACCACTAACACTTCCATTTGACATGTTTTTCCAAAAAAAATCAATCGGTTTCTTCAGAATGGATAGGGGAGGGGGAAAAAATAAAAAGAACACATCAAGTGCAAAAAAAAACCCGCGTTTATTTATAGACCTACTAATAGATCGGTGACGTTCATGTGACCAATTGAATGACGTCATTCTACATCTTAAATTAACCATTTCTATTACCTATTCATTACTCAAGGAGAAGAATTATTTGTTTATCTTTTACCCTTTTATTCTTGTTCAAACCAATGGTTAAGCTTATAATTTTTTCGGACAAACGTAATCTTCTATTAACTAAAGAATAGTCTGTAATAATTTGTTTTAAGATTTCGAGGGAGTCGTATATGAACTCAAAGTAAACATGATATTTGGTTTGTGTATGGAAATATAATTCTTAATAAGCAATTGTTTATCTGTTATTTTCTTCATGCTCTCTTTTGAGATAGTTTTATTCTCTTGAACTTAATTATTTATTGTTCTTATATTCTATTCTTTCGAATATTCCTTTACAATAAGTAGATGGATATAATCATATTCTCTGGAGGTATTTGTCTTCATAATATTCTTTATTTATTTATTTTTTTTTATAAACTGATTTCATTCTATACTTTATTAGGCTAGGCGCCCACTTTCGATTTCTTGTCGCTGCGACCTAAAAATCGCTGTCAGTAATATTTTTGAGGTGCGCACACTGCGACTAATAAATCGCTTCTTTTATTTTAGTTTCACAATGGATTTCGTTTAAACCAATTGTGTGATAGTTCTTTTGCTGCGTGCGAAAGCCAAACAACTTTACTGGGTTAATCCTCTTTCCAACCAAAAATTAATGAAGGGACAGTTCTATAAGTTGCATAAAGATCTATGTAATAATCCCCGTGATCAAGATTTTTCAAGTTTTATAGAATGAGTGTAAATAGTTTTGAGTATTTACTTATAGTAATTGAACCAAAAATAACCTATCGTGAGACAAAATGGAGAAAGTCAATACCCGCTAACGAGCGTTCATCAGTAGCTTTGAAGTAAGTACGGTTTTTAATTCATCATTACAGTCTAAACTTGCGACTAAACTGTCGCAAGTGTGTGATATTTCATGCCTGTCAGTGTGTCTCATTCCTAAAGACAATCGCGTCGCCTCAAATATAGGTCTGGTTACGTTTTTTTAATCGCCACGATTTTTTATTCAGTCGCTTATGGGTGCATTCCAATTTATAACCATGTGTTCTATTTACGCGCAGAAATCGCAAGTGGGCGCCTAGCCTTACAGTTGATGCATTTATTAAATTAGTTTTTTTTAAAGTCAAATTAATTTATTTCAAACAATAGTTAAGCATTTTAGTTATTATTGAATCTATATATATAATATCCAAATACCACTCACTCACTGACTCACTCACTCACTGACACATCACGATATCTCTGAAACCACTGGACCTACGACCATAAAATTTTGTAGGTGTGTTTTCCTCTTACCTCCTATGGTGCTCGCTAAGAAATATTTTAAAAAATCCGCCATCTTGATTCAAGATGGCGGCCATTTATATACAGAATTCGACTAGACGATATCTCTGAAACCAATTGTACTAGAACCTTGAAATTTAGAAGCTGGGTTCCTTTGATGAAATTAGTAACTTTTGATAAATAGTTTACCAATCGGGCATTTTGATTCAAGATGGCAGCCATATACAGGGTGTTTCAGCTAAGCACAGACACAGAAAAGGGGGTGATACTTCATCGAATTTCCAGCAAAAAATGCCCTATTAACCCATGGTCTATCGACCTTAGTTTTCGAGATATCGATTTTTTCGATTATTTAATTTTTTTCTCATACATTGCGTGATAACTCGGCAACTAAAAAAGGTACTAATATGCAGTTTACGGCATTCGACAGAGGAATAAATTTACGTTAAAATGTACTATTTGTTTGATCAAATCGGTGATGTTTTCAATATGAAACATGTTGCTAAAAATGAATATTTAATTTCATTAAAAGTAATGATGTAACTTCGAGCTGCCATAACTTTTGAATTTTTATGGTTATGAAATAACTTTTTTTACATCAAAAGTTGACGCATTTAATAAGCTTTCTAATGATACAATGGTTGCATCGTTTACTTAAAGTTTGGCTGCAAGGAGATCAAAAATATATCAAATATCTTGGGCTCAGTGTCTGTTTGTAAACAATAAATAGACACTGTACGTTATTGTTTTTTTACATATATTATAAAGAAAACATATAAAATGTATGAAATATTGCCTCTCTATCAAAAATACTTTGTTTTTCCCGCTGTCACTTAGAAGTAGAATCAACCTCCCAGCAGACTTTCCTAGTAGAATGAATTTTTGTAATTGTTTCCTCCGAAGTAATATAGCAAAGGTTTTATGGACCGATGAGTCTACTTTTACCCGGACTTGGGCTGTAAATTTCCACAACACCCATAAGTGAGCAATTCAAAATCCACATACTATATTTTATTTTGAAATCAATTTGCTTTACTTTTTTTTTTGTTTAACCATTTTGGAGACTATCTCTGGCTTTTTTTATTTTATTTTTTTTTTTAAGGAAACACAAGTTTTGTTATTTTTCTTGTGCCCAAATTGGAGGAATTAATTCCTTTAACCAAATATCATTTTATGCCAGGGATAATCTCTAATCCGAAACTCCCAGTCAGTTTTAATTATAAATTAAAAATAACGTGGCGCCCTTTTCCTTATTTATTTATTTTTTGTCTTATGAAACCCACCCCCAACTCCACTGAGCTTCAGGGAGCTACTTTTATTCCGGGTGAGGTAGCTCGGACGATCTTAAAATTGTGGAACGTTACAATACTCCTTGGCCGTACTCCTTTGAGCATCAGTTTTCTGTGAATATTTGGGCAGGAATGATCGGCACTCACCATGTCCATGTTCGCCTGAACGGTAATACATTTCTTCGATTTCGATTTCTACATGATGATTTTCAAACTTAATGGATGATTTACCTATCAATGTAAGAAGGGATATGTGGTTCCAAATGGACGGCTGCCCGGCACACTATTCCACAAATATACGGGAATGAATGGGTCAAAATTATCCGGGAAGAAGGATAGGGTGTGGTGGTCCTAAACTGGCCTCCACGCTTACCCAATGAATTTTTTTTCCAATGAATTTTTATACCTGGGGAACTGTAAAAAGCCTTGTCTATAATATGGTATACACTAAAGAGGAATTTATCCAACGAATAATCGACGTATTTGACTCAATAAAACGAAGAATGGTGGTAATAAGATACGTAATCAACAGCATGGAGCAACGCTGCAGAAGATGTCATCATCAATATGGACGCTATTTTGAAAATATGAGATGAAATTATTTTTTTATTGAATGACTTTTGAGATATTTTCGATCTTCTCGCAGCCAAACATTAAGTAAACAATGCAACCATTGTATCATTTGAAAGCTTATTAAATGCGCCAACTTTTGATGAAAAAAAGTTATTTCATAACCATCAAAATTCAAAAGTTATGGCAGCTCAAACTTACATCATTACTTTTGATAAAATTAAATATTAATTTCTAGTAGCATGTATCACATTGAAAACATCACCGATTTGATCAAACAAATAGTGCATTTTAACGTAAATTTATTCCTCTATCGAATGCCGTAAACTGCATATTAGTACCTTTTTTAGTTGCCGAGTTATTATAGTCCAGGAGATAGCGTGCAAAAAAGTGTCTGACTAACATCAAGCTAGAATTTTGTATACAAGTCAATCTTTTAGCGCCTTTTAAGAATATGTGGTCGGCTAAGTTCGTCTGCGGGACATAGCTTGGCA